>APFE030208462.1:0-54165 GCA_000404065.3 Pinus taeda
GCCACGTGGATTGCCGTGACATCATCCCTTGACATTTACCGGACGATAAAAGTCAGTTGAAAAAGCCCTTCCGATATTCTTGTCAACCGTCCGATGACCTCCAGCATTTACTACCGTTGATTTACCAAAGTTGCATTGTGGTGTAAAGTACTGTGAGAAAGGGTATTCCGATATCCATCCTCCGCCGTTCGATTAAAGTCTTTTTTCTCCGCCGTCCGATCATGGGAAAGTGCATACAGGTCTGATTAAACATTAAATACAGCGTGGAGTAAAGTTGAGCCCATACCCTAAGTTAATATTATGACATGGTTTTTGGTAAAGTTTTTTAATGTTTTTACGGCCCGTAATAGTTATGGCATACGGAAGTATGGGCGAAAAATGAAATGTAAGTTTTTAATTAATTGCATATGAATTGTATTGTATAGGTTTTAGTTGAGTGTTGACTTCAGGTAATATAGAGTTGCACACGAGAGGAGGAGAACTTCGAAAAATGAAATGTAAGTTTTTAATTAATTGCATATGAATTGTATTGTATACGTTTTAGTTGAGTGTTGACTTCAGGTAATATAGAGTTGCACACGAGAGGAGAAGAATTTCTGTTCGCAGCAGCGAGAAGTAAAAACACACAGCTGGTAAAATGAAAATGTAACAGAGTTCATTTTTTGAATATGTATGAAACGCAGCAGCGTAAAAATGTTTTGTTTGTGATGTAAATGAAATGCAAAGAATGCACAACAGTGCAGAAGGAGAAATGAATGAAGAAAACCAGTGGATAGTTTTGTTTGAAAACCATGAATTGTTTCACACAGGAGTGAAAAGGTAAATCTGTAAATCCCTGTAAGTTTTGTTTTCACACAGCAGTGAATGTAAATAAAATATTTACACACAGTGGTGTAAAATTTCATAGGAGGCAGAGTAATTTTTGTTAAAATGTTTTGGTGAATCCCTCTGAGTAAAAGAGGATGAATATGTAAGTGCTTTTGTTTAATGAATAGAAATCATTTTATGGTGGTGCAATACTCTGTTCTGTAATTTTTTTTAAGGCTCATCTGTGCAAAAAGATCCTGGAGCAAAGGAAACAGAGCATTGCCTCTATGTTTTATTTTTCTGGTTTTGGTATTTTCCCATTGCAACAAAAATACCCAAAAATGGCCCGTGCTTTTAATAATTAATTGAACTTATACAATATCAAGAATATTGCACACAGAGATGAAGGCAGATGAATATATACTCTGGATCGAGGTATCCTATTGTTCCCTTTACGGTAGTGTTACCATAAGAAGGCTCTCCATCCACTGAGATTCTTGAGAGACCAAAATCGGCCAGCTTTCCATTCATATTGCCATCTAAAAGGATATTGACAGTCTTAAACATCCCTGTGAATTATCTTTGGAGTGCAACCAAAATGTAGGTATTCCAGTTCTTTACACACAAACCGAAGGTGAATCACATGAAAATTATAGTTAAAGCATTATTGGTTGAAAGGTAGGTATTCCAGTCCTTTACACACAAAACGCAGGTGAATCAAATGAAAATGATAGTTAAAGCATGATTTGTTGAAAGGTAATATCGAAATTAGATATATCACATACATCTAAAGACTTACCTTGAGCTGCATCTAAAGCTATTTTGAGCATTGTTTTCCAATTTAGAGGGGAAATCTCTACGCGACGACTTGGAAAACAATTTAGCATCAAACCTACATTTTCTTTTATTTTTATTTTCTCAATCAAACAATATTACTCAACAACATATTTACCGTAAAGGTTGTCCCTTAAGGACCATTCTGACATATACTCGTTTATAAGCATAACCTCTTTCGATGCATTACAGAATCCGAGTAGAGAAACCAAGTCCTTGTGATGGATGATCAACCTTTTTACCAACTGAAACCACTCACATGAAGTTTATTATACATACATATAGTAATGTCAATATAAATACAAATATTTTATGGTTTAAAAACCCTAGAATTACCTCATTCTGGAATTGGTGAAGTCCTTCTCTAGAGAACACGGAGAGCACTTTCACTGCTATATCTCTTCCCTCCAATTTACCAAAGAATACTTATCCAAAGCCGCCTTGCCCGATCCTTTGATTAAAGTTTTGTGTGGATTCCATTATCTCTCTTAACTTGAAGGCACGGCATTTTGTTGGAATTGGGTGAATAATTGTCAAGTAATCTGCAATCCTTGTAAATTTACAGTATATCAAAGCTTAGGTGTTTTTATAGGATAAATTGACAGTAGGACTAATGCTAAAATATATATGAACTTCAAGTTGCTTCCTAACCTTCACTGAGATGTTGTTTAGTCTTGAATTTCTTCCAATAAACAGCAATAACCACCATCATTGCTAAAGCTATTAAAGCTCCGCTTTTTGTGATTCCGATTACAAGCCTGTTCAGTTTTGCTAACAGACAAATTTCGAGTCAAAAAATATGAAAGAAGAGCTACCAGTGATGTTATAATGTAAAAACAGGCAGAACACAAAGATATTGCACACCGAAACAACATAAATAAATGATTGCCAAAAGAGGTGTATTAAAGAGACAGCGCGCTTACTTAGCTGCTGATGCTAGCTGTTATAGCGCGCTTACATAGCTGTGGTAGGTGTTATTTGTGTCACTATAAATAAAGGGCGAGGCAAACATCTTATAGTGTGGATTTCACAAGCAGACTTATGTATGTTTTTTTTAAGTTTTATATTTATTGGTATCAGAGCAATAGGGTTTCTGAAACTGTGAGAGCCGTGTGTGAGGAGTTCTCATCCAGAAGAGATGCTTGGGTAGACTTTACCCAAATAGGGCTTTCTAAGCTAGAGACTCTGCCTTTTGGTTAGCAGAGAAAATTGAGTGTCTTGTGTTGCTGTGGTGCATAGTGCTTGTGTTTTGACAAAATCGCCTTCGGGAAATAGGCTGCTGGAAATAGTGTAGATGTTAAAACTGAAGAAATAAAGAACAACTATATGAACCCATAACAAATTGCTTCTAGTCAGTGAGAATCAAAACCAGAAGGATCTGCTACAAAAATAGCTGAAGGGGTTGGAGGGGGTAGAAGCGGCAGTGCCGCAGAAGACGACCGTACAGTTAGTGCCTGCGGGGCAACTCAACACGCTGCTGGCGTCGTCATATGGATAGCTGTAGGACTGGGGGCATTGCGTCTTGAAGAAACGCGAATAGTTAGTGGGACGGCAATTCTTTCCCTCGTAATCCCCAGTGAAACAATATTGGGATGTATTGAAAACAGTGCAGGCGTTAATGCATGCGTCCGTTACCCTCAATTCTGCGGGACAATTGGCTGTTATGTTGCTGCTGCAAGCGATCGCTTGGCACGTAGAGTTGGAGGGTATGAACGAAATTGGAAGGTTGAATCCGCCTACGAGAGATGTCATAGAAGTCGATGTTCGAGTATCTTTGGAAAAAAAATATTTCCATTTTTTATTAGTGGATATTTAATATTAGTATAATAACATTAGTGGATATTTAATATCAGTATAATAATGATTATTTAAATTTTTTTTATAGATAAGAATGACCCAGTCATTTTAAACAAATATATGTTTTACACATATATGTTTTTAAGGATGAGTATAATAATGTTAGTGTTTATTTAAATATTTATCTTAAAATAAAAATGATTAAATTCATTTTAGACAAATATATGTTTTTAATGAAATAAATTGTTCCCGTCATATTTTTCAAATTTGTTTTTAATGAAATAAATGGTTCTTATTATATCATTATTATAAGTATAGGTATTGTTTATCATAAGTATAAGTATAGGTATTGTTATCCAAACACTTCTAATGTTTGACATAAGGTTACAAAAACTATATAGACTATTTTTCTCTCCCTTTATGTTTTCTGGTTTTATTAATAGTATTGCGAGGGAGAGAATTTGAGGTGAATGTTAACATATTATCACAATCTTTAAAATGAGATGATTATAATGATACAAGAGTCATGTTGATGAAAACACCAGGGATTGAATCATTAAACAAACAAAACTTCTAGGTTTATGTTTGGAGTTCCATGTTTTCAACCCAATATTTATTTTTTTATGGTTAGGAAAATATTTTTTAAATTATGAAATATTGATTTAAAATATCATTAATTTTGAGTATGTTTTTAAAATATGTTAATTTTAAGTTTATTTAGGAATTTTGCATTAGGTCAAATAAATGTTGTATAGATAAAAAAAATGTTATTTTCTCAAGGGAATCTAGATTAGTAATATAAATTCAAAATTTTAAGGTTGCTAAGACCTTGTTTAACTAGTGCATTTTGTAAATAAAATTTTATAGAACTCAGTTTATAGACAGAAGTTGGACCTTGACATACATTGACATGAGAAGAAAAAAAACACTACTAGTGCCGCAAGAATAAAAACGAGTGATTCATTACAACTATTGAGAAAAAATTCCATACATCCACAATGACCAGTCACTATCTTCGTGCAAGGAGAAGAAGATTGTTAGATCCCTATATTACTAGTGTAGCACCTTATAGTTATTAGTGCAACCCCTTATTGTATTATTGTGCCCATGTAGTCCCTATATTGTTATTATTGTGCCCCATAGAAGCCCGTTATTGTTATTGTTGTGCCCTAATAATATTATTGTTATCTAGGCTCTCATTATATTGTGAGCCCTTAGCCTCCTATATATAGAAAGGAGTTATTGTCATTTGTATTATCCAAGAATTGTTCATTTGTGTAATGTAAAGGAGGTTTCCCCCTCGAAGAGGCTAATTCTAAAGTTGTTGATCTATCTCTTCTTCTATTTTGTGAGTTGGTTGCATAACATTTGGTATGAGAGCTTTGGATTATGGGGTTTCGCTACTTCAATGTGATTGTGGAAGTTTCACTATAATGCTTTTTCTACGAAGCTTTAGAAGCTAAAATTAAAACCCATTTGAGCCAAAATTGTGATGAACCGCATGACCAAATTTCAGATATTGTCTCACTATATTTTCAAAGGTATGAACTAAGGAATATAGGGTTTTTGCAAGCTCTAGAATTCCATCTCAAACATGTGACCTAGGGAAAATTGTCATAACTTTCTCTCTGAGCACCAGATTAAAATTTTGTAAAAGGTGACAGAAACAGGACAGACTGTCGTTTGTTGGATATATTTTTCAGGGCTGAAAGTCAAAATAGTGACACATGGCATCTCGTACAAGTTTGTTCTATTGAACGAGCCTATAATGAGGTCAGTGTGGGTGATTGTGCATAACTCTTTCTTATAGAATCCAATATCAATAAGACTTGTGGGGTTGGAAAGAGGACATAGACGATGATGACAGGATAAAATTTCAGACCTAGGAGATCTGAAATTAGAAAAAAATAATCGATTCAATATCGACCTCCTACAAAGAGAAAACAAAAAGGTGTATAGTCTTTCTAAAAATTTGCATAAGTTTTGTTTGAAAAATTAGTTTGAAGTGATTCATAGGGCATAGTGAAGCATACTTATCATTAATTTATGTCCCTAAGAAATAAAATGGAAATAGCTAATAAGCTTCCCGAAAACTCTACTATAAATCATGAAGAAGAGGAAGAAATGTAGCATGATATATCAAAATTAGGAGACCAAGTGCAACAAATTTCACTCTCAGAAAAAAAGTAACAAAAGCTAAGATTGATTGTTTGAAGAATGGCATGGAAGCTAAGATGGATGGTTTAGAAGCAAAACTAAAAGGCAACATTTAAGATTTGAAGAGAGATATGGAAGGTTTGAAGGGAGATTTGACAAAGTTGCTACAATATATGCTTCCTAATGGTGAAAAGGTAGTAGAGGAAACTCATTATGAGAATAAAGGAAATTCTAATCATGATTTCATAGATTCTAATGTTGTATTAAAGACCCACCATATTCTAAAGATCGATATGGGGAAGTTTGATGGCAAGGATCCCATAACACAGATACTACAGATGGAGCAATATTTGGATCTCCATAATGTGTAAAACACACCAAAGGTACACATTGCAACTTTATATTTAGAACCCAATCAATTTTTATGGTATTGATGGCTTTTCTATCATAAAACAGTTGTCACTTGGTTAATTTTTATGGAGGAAATGATAGCAAATTATGAGGATACAAAGAGAAACACCTTGTTTAGCCAATTGATAAATCTCAAACAAGAGCGTTCAATAGTGGAGCACGTTCAGGACTTCCAAAAATTGAATTTAAGGGTAAATGATATTCCATAGGAGTATAGGATTGATGTCTTCATAGGGACTCTAAAGGATAACATCCAATATGAAGTTCGCCTTTGGGAACTTGATACATTGGAGAAGGCATTCAGGTTGGCAAGAAAAATTGAAAGCAAAATTATGGAAACAAGGAAGCCTACCACTCACAACTATAAAGTGGAAGTGTGATTGCTCCTAGCCTTCCACAACATACAAGGTTGACACCACAACAAAAGGAAGAAAAAAGAGAAAGGGGGCTTTGTTACAGTTGTGATAGCAAATGCAATAAAGGTCATAATTGTGCTCAGAAGAAATTATTTTACATTGATTATGAAGAGGAGTAAGAAAAGGAACAAGAAACATCAAAAGAAGAGGATATAAACTAGGAACTAACCCCAGAGAAAGAAGAAATGAATCCGAGCATATTTTAATGCATTGGAAGGAATTACTACTCCTCAAACTCTCAAGATAGAAGGACATATCAAGAATAAAAAGGAAATAGTATTGATTGATTCGGGTAGTACCCATAATTTTGTTCATTATAAGATAGCCAATGAATTAAATTGCTATGTATATCCAGCATCAAAGTGTCAAGTGATGGTTGCAAATGGAAGAACCATAAATTACTTTGGAAAGTGCCATAATATCGAGCTATCCATGGGAGAATATGTATTGAATAGTACAATGCTTTCCATTCCAATGGCTGGTGTTGATGTTGTACTATAAGTCTAGTGGTTACAATCTTTAGGTACGATAGCTTTTAATTTTCAAGAACTTTTGTTGAATTATTTTTGGGAAGGAAAGGAAGTTGAATTAAGGGGTATCACACAGAAACCAGGAAATATAATAAGTTCTAATGGCATGAAAAAGCTTATAAATAAAAAACAATGGGGCCTAATTGCACAATTATGTTCACTAGAGGTTCAAATATTGAAATCATTTATTTCTCCAAGCCTCCAAAAATTCTTGGACAATCCTTCTAAGGTTCAAGTAGTGGAATATCACATCAAGCATCAATAATAAGTTATCCAACTCTTAAAGGATAAACTCACTTTGGCGCAAAATCAAATCAAACAAAAGGAAAATCAACATCGCAGTGAAAGAATTTTTTATGTAGGTGACTGGGTATTTTTACGACTACAACCATACAAACAAATGTCCCTTAAGAAAGATAAGAAAGATAATAAATTATCACCAAAGTATTATGGTCCTTACAAGGTGTTGCAAAAGATTGGTACTATGGCATACAAATTGGAGCTTCCTGCATCTTCCCAAGTGCACCGAGTTCTCTATGTTTCATGCTTAAAGAAGGTTATAGTTGACAAGAACCCAATTCAAACAATATTGTCTGAACTTGACAAGGAACTAAAAATCATATTGAAAACTGAAGCAGTCATGGAAACAAGAACTCGACCGCTACGAAATCAATCAATTTCAGAGTATCTCATCAAGTGGAAGAACTTACCCACTGAAGGTTCCACATGGGAGGATGAGAATTTTATATAGAAGCATCCAAAACTACTCAAGCATTGAGGACAACACTTTGTTTGAAGGAAAGGGGCAGGTTAGGCCCCTATACTACAAGTTGAGCCCCTTATTGTTATTAGTGAACCCCCCTTATTGTATTGTTATGCCCTTTTAGTCCCCATATTGTTATTATTGTGCCTCATAGAAGCCCACTATTATTATTGTTGTGCCCTTAAAATATTATATTTATGTAGGCTTTGATTATATTGTGACCCCTTAGACTCTTATATATAGAAAGGAGGTCATGTCATTTGTATTATCCAAAAATTGTTCATTTGTGTGATGTAAAGGAGGTTTCCCCCTCGAAGAGGATAATTTTGAAGTCGTTGATCTATCTCTTCTTCTATTTTGTGAGATGGTTGAATAACAAAGATGTTGGGTGATCTCCTAGCTAGAATCATCATCTTGTTTTCTATAATATTTTTCCTTCAACTTTTCCATGCTAGATTGGCACCATGTTCTATGAAGTGATGAAAAACATAAGATTAACTTGTTAATAATTTTATAAGTTATTGGCTATATGTTTTTAAATATCATGGTTATGAATATGAATCATTATTATTTTTTAAAAAAAATGTTTGTAATTTAATAAAAAAACAAAATTACAATATAATAAATTAAAATTAAAACAATCTATTATTTTTATTGCTTTTTTTAATTTAGTTGGTATTATATTTTATTATTATTATTTTTTTAATCTAATTATTATTGCTTTTAGTGTTGCTTTACTATGTTTTTTGGTTACAAATTTATATGTGTGTGTGTGTGTTTAACTCATTTTATAATATTCTTTTATAAAGAATAATAATAATAATAATAAAATGTTGGAAGACAATGAATTTGGGGTTAAATATCCCACTAATGAGAAAGCTAGGGATATTAAAGACTACCGAGATGAAAATTTTAAAATGGGATAATTTATCCTCATCCAACATGTACACAAACTCTTTAATTTAGAAGTGATGTAAGTCTTCCCTAGAACTTGGATGCAGAGCCTTATTGTACCTATATTTAAGAGTGGAGATAAAAGTATTCTTCTAATTATAGAACCATTGTGATTACCCACATTTTAGTGAATTTTTTGGGCTTATTTTGGGGAAAAAACCTCTGATTTGAAAGTCATGGTAAAAGAGACAAAGGCAAAGCATGGTTTAGGATATATCATTCAACCATGGACTATCTTGTCAACATTAAGATAATTGGAGTGGAATTTTGAAATTAGAAAATTGATCTCTTTTGTTGTTTCCTTACATTAGAAAATCTTTTGACATCGTTCTTGGAAAAACACTATGGAATAGGCTAGAAGAGATAATAGTTTCCCTTGAATTGAGGGTTGTTGTGAAAATGTTGCATGATAATGTTATTGCCAAGCTTAGGATCATTAAGGGTTAGTTGAAAGAAATTAAATGCAATATTGGAGTTCAGCAAGGGTAGTCATTATCCCCACATTTTTTAGCATACACATTGATAAGTTAAAAGAGTGTTTGGAATTTGACTCCATGCTAATTGGTATGGTCATAACTCTTCTCCTTTATGCAGACAAATATTGCTCTTTTGCAAAGAAACATTACCATCTTAGCAAGAAGCTCAAAATCCTCAAATATTTCTGCTCCAAGATGGTTATGACTATAAATAGTGACAAAACTAAATTCATGATAATTAAATCCAAAAAGATCACCTATGGTACTTTGATTTACGATAACAACTCCATTCAGGGAATTCCTCCATAAAAATACCTCGTAATCGACATATATCATAAGCTTGATTTGTGACTGACCCTATGATATTCCCTCTTATAAATATTATATGAATTTTAATTCATGTAAATATTGTGGAAATGTAACACATTGACTAGATGAGGAAGTGGACACATATTCAGAGAACTCAGGAAGAGGTGTTTCTTACAAAACCAAGCCTTGCAGTTATCTCTTTTCCTATCTCCTTATTGTTTTAATGGAATTATTATGCATACATTTAATTAAGAGAATGAGCCTCCTAAGTAGAGGGCTAGCCTATTTCTCTAAAGTGACTAATTATGGGCCAGACTCAAGTAGAGTGATCTAGAGTTCTGGATGTGGGTCAGTTCGGAGGAGTGCACTTGATAGTCAAACGAGAGGCCTATATGTGGGCAAAGCCAATATTTTGCACGTGATGTGGGTAGTCTCGGGGTCTAGGTTGTAGAGCTTGGTTAAGCACTAATCCACATGAAAGCGTTGAATACCTAAAAATTCTTTATAACAAGAACTTTCCACATTAGATGCTATGGGTGGTTATCTGGGTGCATGCAAATTAGTGATGTGACAACCCTAGTTCAAAGTTCATGTAACAAAGTTAATAAATAAAAAATAATACCAAGGTCATGGGACACATACTCTAAGCTAAATGTTGGGCCAAACATCCTAGTGGGTGTTTGTTTGGTTTATTACGGCTAAGGAAATTGGCAAAGGCAAAGAGACATTAATTGGCATTTTATTTATGAGAATAAACGAAAATAGGAGAAAAGGAAGGCAAAAGGCCAGACAATTGCATGAGAGGGAAATTGAAGGAAAAATAGAGGAAAGTGAAGAAAATAGAGGCCTCAATGATAAAACGCCTTTTGAGCATCATTTCATAGTTTTTTTTTTTAGCTTAGATTTCTCTCTATTCTCTTATTCTCTCATACTCTTGCACACATAACGAATTCTTGAAGCACTATAGCATTCGAGAAAGGAAATAAAGTGAAGGATGAGGAAAGAAAATGAGTAAGGAAAATTTGGGTCAAGAAGTTTCAGCAAGCATACTTGCAAGTAAGAGGTTGCATGTGTGATTTCCTAGTTGGTTTGTGAATGCATGATACATACATGTATGCATTTGGTTCTCTTGTTGTCATTGGCATGGGTTTTTAGAGGTGTGACAGTGATATCAACCTAGCCTCACCATTTCCAGATAGCTAATGTCATAGGTTTCTTTCATTCGGTTGAGCTTTGGATTTCTAGATGGTTTCAGAACTAGTTATGATGGTCTTAGGAAAATCGCTTCCTTGAGATATTTATTTTTAAGTGTGTTTATGTATTTGTGTTTTTTTAATTGCTTTGTAATAAAATGTTCATTTTTTTGCATAGTTAAAACAATAAAAAAAAAGCGTCAATATTTTAAAGTTAGGATTTTCTAAATGTTTATGTATTGTTAATTAATATTTCAATTCACATCAAATAATTGTTGCTAAAAAAGAAATATTTTTAAACATAAAAAATACATATTTTCAATATAAATACAATGAAAAAAATACACATTTTGAGACTTTTTGTTAAAAATGACATGTTAACAAACAATTTTTATGGGAAAATATTAACAAATAAACTTTAAAAAATAGCATTTTTTTATGAATTTTATGTCAAAAATTAATAGTAATCATTTTTTTGGGTAAAAACTAATGGTTCACATAAAAATTAGAGTGAAAATTAGATAATACAAATATTAAACATATAACAACAATAATGAAATACCCATTCTTCTCATAAAATCCCAGTCTAAAGATTACAAGTAAACCTATCCCATTCTTCTGATAGATGATAAAAGGAATTAGATTATCAAGTAGTGGCCATCCCACTAGTGCAGGTGGGGTGGTTCGTTATAGTTTATCATAAATTTTTTGTATACATCATCAAGAAATTAGCAAAAAGATATATAACATGAAGATCATGGAAGAAAATAAAGATAAAGATGTAGACTCCAAGCTAGGGAAAACCCCCTCCAAGGGGAAAACCTATAAAATTTCTCTTCTTATAGAATCAAATCAAAATTAGATATCCAAGACCCATGACCAAAGAATTCAACCCTATAAATGCCAAGTTAGATCCTCCTTCTTCATAAAAAAATCATTAGTAAGAGACTAGCAACAGATTTTCAACAAGAGATGTAATAGGGTAGAACTTCCACAAATCAGACTTCAAGAGAAACTCTTCATCAACTTCATATTTTGGCCTTCCTCTTCTTCTTGATTTTTCAGATCAAATTGAGCATGTTGTATGTGTCAAAATATGCTCAAATCATATTCTATTTATACTGTCAAGAGGGATGTGAATAGACATGTCTTTTGGAGTAGGGCCGACTTGACAGGTAAGTTTACTTGGCATCTAGAGGGGTTTCTGGAACCAAATTACATGTTTCAAAATTTGTTTTCATTTTTTATTACAATAGGTCAAAATAGGACTTTGACTCTTTCACTCAACAAACCCTAGAAGCATGAAGAACATGCTTATCTAATAGAATAATAATAACAATAAATTCATTTTCTTCTTTTTCTTTTACATAAAATATAAAATGATATAAGTATGAAGATCAAAACTAGTTACATCTTACAACACTCCCTATTAACTAGGGAGGTGTTCATAATTCCACAACCAGTACAAGGATACTTTCAAATTGAAATATTCTCAGAAGAAGAGTCAAATTGATAAGCCATATTTAAGCATCAACATCATAACCAACACTATAAAATAGAAACATAACAAAGCCTTGACTAACAAGATCTAATTATCCACAAGATTAGACTATAACGTTCATAGGCATACATATGGAGTCTGAACACTACCACATCCTCTCAAGGCACATACCCCACTTGAATGTTCACAAGGTTTGTACTTCCAAGACTATTCTTATGTTGGATTCCCAATCCTCAAAGAATATTAGTCCGATTTCATCAATCTTATCTTGGATACCCTCGGAAATCCTCAAAGAGTGTCAGTCCACAAAACTACCTATCTTGGATTCCAAATCCTCGAGTACCAGTCCCAAATCTCAAGATTAAAGGAAATACTCCCTACATAAAAGCATGAATATGATTAGGTATCTTAATATAAGAATTTATACAAGATGGATGCCAAGTGGTTTCCTAAAATTGTTTCTAACTCTAGCCAAAGCCCCAACCTTTGGCTCAAGCTGGGGTGGTATAAGGATGTTAAGTCTTGGTTAATAAAGGAGGAAATCATCTTGCATAATCTGAATAATATAAAAAAAAAAATTATACCTTAATTAATTGACATAATGTATAAATAAATAAATAAATTATACCTAAATAAAGATGAAGGTATTATCCCGTTATACCTTTAAATATAAATAAATCAAAAATTAATAATGGAATTAACAAACTAATTTGAAACAACTTTATTTTCTCCTAATTCTTCAATAACTTTATTTATTTTCCAAGTACATATTCTTTTTTGCTTAAGCAAGAGTCGTGCCTTCTTTTTCATTAAGTCAAACATAATTTACAATACTTTACAGAATGCCAATAAAAGTGAGATGGTCAAAAGTCACTCTAACCCCTAAGAGTTCCCTTCACTCACGTTCGCGTACCGTAAATGAAAAGTGACGGGCCCAAACCCCGTGCGGACCTGCTCTCTAAACGCTATATAAACCCTGCCTCCCAATCTTCAAAAAAGACGCCTAAAGTCAATCCTCCGACCCCACCAAACCCTCGCCTGTTCCTAACTGTTGATCGGACGAGAAATGATCGGACGGTCGAGCAGAATATCGCACGCTCTGAATTGATTGAAGTTTAGTGTGCGATGAGGGTGGTTTCCTGACCCTGCCCTCATCCACGTGTCGAGCGATGATAGGTATCTCTGTCCATAAAACAAAACCGCCTTTGGCTTGAAAGCGGTGCGATCGCACCAAAACCCTCGCCCGTTCCTGACCGTTCATCAGACGAGAAATGATTGGATAGTGGTGTAGAATATCGCACACTCTGAATTGATTGAAGTTTAGTGTGCAATGAGGGTGGTTTCCCGACCCTGCCCTCATCCATGTGCCGAGCGATGAAAGGTATCGCTACCAAAAAAACAAAACTACCTTCGGCTTGAAAGTAGTGCGATCGCACCAAAACCGCCCAATGGGTGGTTTAGCAGCCCTGCCCTGAGAGGACCAGGAAGTGTTACCATAGAGACGTTTAATGTTCACTTCCATTCTCCTGATAAAGAAAACCCTGCACCCGCCTTTAGGACGTTTTGACGAACTGATGAGCAACGTTGCAGAATCCTCCTCTATTGTGCTATCATCCGCTGATCTGTCTGGCCAACCATGTGACTCCTTCAAAAATCTTCCCATTGCGTCGTGGCTTCCTTAGTTCTGTTCTGATACTCTCTTTTGTCCTCTTCTGCCTATGTATGACAAAGTGCTTTTATTTGGCTTTAGGGCATTTCTTGCCAGATCATCGAATTTCGGCTATCCTTATAGGTGACCCCTTGGTTGGCTAGGATGTCCACCAATTTGTTGGCCTTTCTGTGCACATGGTTAAATCTAAGTGTACGAAGTCCCTGAAGATGCATTTGAATTTTTTGAATCACCCTTATTAACCGCCAATGTTTTGTTACTTTTTCTGGTCCTGTGCCATGATTAAGTTTCTTGGCTGCGTTGATGACTAACTCTGAATCAGCTTCTATCATCACCTTGTGGCAGTTGCCTGTTTCAAAAAGTCTAATCATTGCTCCAAAGCCATAAGTTCCTCCATGTTGTTGGTAGCTTTACCTAAATGACAGTGGAAGAGGGAGACAATGTTTCCTGTTTCATCCCTAAGAACTCCTCCAAAACCAGCCATTCCAGGGTTTTTTTTGAGGCTCCATCAATGTTAAACTTTAAAAAGCCTTCTGGGGGGGGGGGGTCCAGAAATCATCAATCGGTTCCCTTAAGATTATTTTCTTGTTTAAACCTTGAGGAGTGAGCCCCTGCATGTTCAACTGTCTGAGCATTTTCAACTCTGTAACTGAGGGAGGATTTTTGGGGAGATCCCTAACTATTGTACCCACCGTCTCTTTTAGCTGTTTCAATATTTGCAATAATAGGCGGGGTGAGGAGTTCTTTTCTTCTTTGAAAATTCTTTTATTTCTTTCTTTCCAAACATTCCATATATGAAACTTGGTAGGAGAGCCCAAGCAAAGTTAAGAAGCTCATGCTCCGAAAAATTATCCCTCCATTTGTTTATGGTGTTTGTGATACTATCTCTCTCTCTATCGGATTGATTGAAGATGGAGGCAAAAGAATCCCATATCCTTGAGGTGAAACTGCAGCTATTAAGAAGATGTTCTATTGTCTCCTCTTGTGCTTCGCAAAGCTGGCAGTGGGAGGGTCCTAGCATACGTCTCTTTCTAATATTGTCCCAGGTTAAGATTTTCCTGTGGAGAACCAGCCACATAAAGATCTTGATTTTCATCAAGCCTTTATTCCTCCATAGCTTCTCCCAGGATCTGATCGGAGCTTGTGATTCCATCCCTAGGAGAATGCCTTTTTCTTCCTTAATATTAAAGTTTCCCTCCTTGTTGCCACCCCATCTTAGTTGATCCTTCCCTTCAATGACTAAAATCATCCTTTGATCCAACATCTTTTTTAGGGACTCTTCTTTGCCATCGAGGGTTCTGTTCTCTCTGCCATATATGATTTTCCATGTTCTCCATTTTTCAGTAGTGCGAGCATGTTGCCAAAAGTCCTTAACCTTTAATAGTCCTTGGTTATCTGTCTCTTGCTTGAGACCTGAAAAATCCTCTGTCAAAAGTTTTGGTTCTTGCTACCATTTGTCCTCCCAAAAAAGTGTGTGCTCTCCATTTCTTATTTCCCAGAAGCTGTAATTTTGAACCACTCCTTTGTTTCCCCAAGCTTTGTTCCATATAGGAGAGCCTTTTCTATTTCTTGTCATTCTTATTAGGTCAGAGGAGTGCCAGGAGATTGCATATTTTTCCTTCCAGATGCTTACCCATTGAGCCTCAGGATCCTTGACCCACCACCACCAAAGTTTAGCTCCTAGAGCCTTACTGAGAATCTCTGGATCATCTAGTCCTAGGTCTCCTTGGTTCTTAGGGTTTCAGATCTTTTCCCAAGAAACTAAAGCACATTTTTTCCTAGTTTCCTCCTTGCCCCAAAGAAAATCTCTTTGGATATTTCTGAATTGCTGAAGGACTCCTTTTGGGGCAAGAAGAGCTAATAGCATAAAAACTGGGATAGCTTGGAGAACTTCCTTTGCAAGAACTAGTCTACTAGCCATTTTTAAAGACCCGATTGTCCACTTTTTGACTTTGTCTTGCATCTTGTTGATTAACCGTTCCCAAATGCTTTTATGCAACGGTTTAACTGTAAGAGGTATTCCCATGTATTTCGAGGGAATGGAATCTCTTTAAAAGCCTAGAATCCTGGAAACATTTCTCTAGATGGTAATGTGAGTGTTAAAGAAAAAAATTTTTGATTTGGAAATATTGACTGCCATACCTGATGCCATTGCAAATTTGCTCATAATTTTCTTGTAAGCAAGCACTTCCTTGACTATGGGAATTCCCTGTAACATTATGTCATCTACAAATTTTTGATGGGTCAGAGCCTGCCAATTCTCTAAAAGTTGGAGTCCTTGAATTTTGCCAGTTTGTTTAGCATGCTTTATGGACCGCCCTAGCCCTTCCATCATTAGGATGAAGAGAAAGGGTGAGAGTGGATCACCCTGCCTAAGTCCTCTAGAAGGAAGAAAAATGTCTGAGGGAGAACCATTAACTAAAATTGAGAAGCTGGCAGAAGTTACTAGGGCCATCACCCATCTGATCCAATTGTGATCAAAACCAAACACAACAAGCACTTTCTTGATATATGTCGAGTTGATTTTATCATAAGCTTTGGCTATGTCCAATTGCATTATCATACCCGCTTTTTTTTTGCTAGTCAAAGACTGAACCACCTCGTGAGCTTGAATGATGTTATCTAGAATTTGTCTGCCTTCCACATACACAGATCGTTCACCCGAAATGATCATGGGCAACAAGGGTTTGAGTATGTTGGCCACTACTTTGGAAATAATCTTGTAAACAACATTGCATAAGGCGATGGGTCTATACTTCTCTGGCGTTTGGGCATTATCCTGTTTAGGAATAAGGGCGATGAAGGAGGTGTTGAGAGCTTTCAAAATAGTTCTATGAAGCCTGGAATCTTCCACTACCCTTACAATATCCTCTTTGACAATATTCAAGCAATATTTGAAAAATTCCGCATTAAATCCATCTGAACCAGGGACTTTGCCATTTTGCATTTCCTTGAGTACCTTGCTTACTTCCTTTTCAGTAACAGGTTTGTTGAGATTATCATTGTCTTCTTTGGTTACCAATTTGGGGATGTGATTAGTAAAGTCTTTGATGAAGGGCTCCCTTACTAAAGTGTCTTCCTGGGCTATACCACTGAAGTGTTTAACTAACACTGCTTCAATTTCCTCATGGGTTTGCTAGATCTGCCCGTCGTCATTCCTGATTGAAGATATCTTGTTGTGAGTCCTATTGGCAATGGTGGATCTGTGAAACAAATTGGTGTTGCGCTCTCCTTCCTTAAGCCATTGCACTCTTGATTTTTGTTTCCAGAAAATTTGCTCTTGTCTACACAACTTTTCCCATTCTAGATGGTATTTTTCTACCTGTTCACTTTTGTTCTTATCAAATCCTTCCTCGATTAGAGTTTGGTTAAGCTCCCTAATATTTTTTTCAACCGATTTCTTACCTACAAAAATGTTTCCAAAAATATCCCTGTTCCAAACATTTTGCTTCATCTTGATGTGCTTTAATATTTTGTGTAGCAGGAACATGGACGATCCCTGAATCTGCAGATCTTCCGCCCACCAGTTTTCAAAGTTGCTGGTAAAATCTGGATGTGATAACCATACATTTTCAAATCTGAAAGGTCTATTTCTTGGAGTGTCTATGCCCTTGATCTCCATTAATACTGGCCAGTGATCTGAGCCACTAAAATGGAGAATTTCTGCCATTATTTCCTTGTCTAAAAGCATGAGATCCTCCGAGATCATGAATCTATCGAGCTTAAAGGCCACCTGGGAATTCCCTCCTCTTTTATTATTCCCACTGTAGAGTCCATTGTTTGTCTCAATGTCAACTAGCTTCATGTTTTCTGAAAAGATTTGGAAGGCTACAACATCCTTGTTAAGAGCTCTTGTACCCCCTTTTCTCTCCGAGAGAAATCTTGTCATGTTAAAGTCTCCTACTATGACCCAGGGTAACCATGTATACCTGACCCAGAGATCTACCAGGGAATCTAAAAACCTGATTTTTTCATCCAACCTTTGAGGGCCATAAACATTCGTGACTAGATAGGAGTTCCTGTCACCTACAGGCTATATGACCACTGATAAGTAGTTCCTAGATGCTTCCACATCAATTATTCCAATCCTTAGGGATTATTCACATCGATTGAGGATACCTCCTGCTGAGTTTTCAGCTTTAACTTTTAGGAACTCAAATCTGCTTAGCCATTTACTATGGATTTGTTTTAATTTTTGAATGGAGCATTTTTTTTCTTGGACAAAAATTATGTCTCGAGCTGCTTGTTTCATTCTGTTATTCAACATTCTCAGTTTTCTTCTACTGCCTAGACCTCTAATATTCCAAGTTGTGAATTTCATAATTAAAGATTGGTAAATGAGTAACTAGTTAGATCTTTCATCTTACATGAATTTACCATGAGCTTACCACATTCCATTAGTAGCTCGTTCTGCTTTTTTCTGCCTCTTTTTCTTCCGAGATTTCTGGGTGCTAGCCCCGGAGTCACTTTTACTGCTTTTCCTCCTTCGTTACTCTGTCTTTCATTGTTATTTACTTCCTCCAAACCATTTTTCTGTGTTTTCCATATGAATAGTTGCTGTATTCTATTGATCTTTTCTTGTGATAGTGATTCTACCCCTCCCATAGTTCCCTGATTCAAGAAGCCTTCTAGATCTAGATTTTCTCTGTAAAGAATCTCCTGTAGCTCATTGTCCTCCATTTCCATCTCACTCTGGTTCATTTCTTGATCCATTTCTAGTTTTGAATCACTCATCATGTTCCTTTTCTACTGTTCATTTTCCTGTGTCAGATCATTATCTTCTTCCTTCCCCGTTTTCACATAACCCTCCTTCATTACTTGATCTTCTGCCTCTGTTTCTTCATCCACTTCGAGAACTTGGTATTGATTCTGATAGTCCTTTTGTTCTTCTATGTGATTGTGCTTTGGCCCTTTCTTACCACTTTTTCTTTTATGGACAACTCTGTGAAAGCTGTTTGTATCTTTCATTATGTTGTTTTTGTTTTTGTGTTCTGCTTTACTGAGAGGGAAGTCTCTCAGAAGGTGTCCATGTTCATGGCATCTATGAAATCTGAATGGTATGTGTTCATACTCTACTGTCTGCACCCATTCCTCATCAAAAACCTCCAAGATAACTTCATCTGGAAGTGCTCCAGATAGATCCATCTCCACACATATTATAGCAAAGGAAGTGTATTTTCCCCTTCTTGTGGCTTCAGACGCTTTGATAAACCTCCCTAACTTATTTCCTATGGCAGCTAGCGATTCTGTTTGCCAATAATCAAGGGGAAGAGAATAGAGTCTTACCCAAACCGGGACCGAGGTGAAGGTTTCCCGCTCCGGAATGAAGTTCATCTTCCATGGCCTCATATAGAGCCCTGCCACAACATAGAAGAAGGGCCCACCTTCAAACACTTTGTCCTTGTCCTCGATGTTGGTGAATACCACAGTGAAGAACCCTTTGGACCCCAGATGAAGATCAATGCTCCCTTTGGGCTTCAAGTGGTATCGGATCCAGGATTGTAATTCTTTTTTAGTGGGCCATATCCCCATAAATTTGCATATGATAGCATATGTTTGCATGTGCTTCCTATATGCCTGCAGCTTTGGGTTGTTTAATACTACTCTAGGAGTGATTTCCGCCTTGGGTTTACAGGCTCCCTTCTGATTTTTGTTAGTTTTCTCCTTGTCTCTTGTGCCCTCATTCTCCTCAGATTTGGAGCCTTCTGCTTCCTCTTCCCTGTTTCTCCTTCCTTCCTCTGTTTTCCCTCTGCCTCTATCTGGTGGTTTCTTGTTTTTGTTGGCTACTGTTTCCTTGTAGGAGGGAGTGAAGCTCCCTCCTCTGCTCCCCTCCATGGCTAAACCTGCTACCACAACCTGTAACCCTTTTGCGCCTCAACCTTCTCCCGTCGCCCATAAGAAAAAGCCGATTAATAAGACTATCTAGAATAGGCCTCCTTCATTTTCCAAATACATATTCAATATAGTTGGATTCCTTAAAAAAAAAAAAAAATAGTCAAATATTTATCTAACTAATTAGGTTATCCATTTAATAAACTTCTAAATTTTTTATTTCATATAATAATAATATAAAAGCTTTTTATTATATGAATAGAATTAATTTTATAGAAACTAATTATCCTGCTATACCTTTAGAATATTAAATAAATTAAATATAATACGGAATTAACAAACTAATTGACTTTAATGAGTTTACTCAAAATATTTATCTAACTAATTAGGTTATCCACTTAATAAACATTTATTAAATTTTCTTATTATTTCATATAATAGTAATGATATAGTTTTTTATATAGTTTATACTGGTTTAAATAATAAAAAAGTTCTATTAATTAGTTATTGACTTATACAAATGGTTACATTTAATCAAAAATAGAGATAAATATAACAAAAATAACTTATTAATTAATTAACTAATTAT
This sequence comes from Pinus taeda, assembly GCA_000404065.3. Classification (NCBI taxonomy): domain Eukaryota; kingdom Viridiplantae; phylum Streptophyta; class Pinopsida; order Pinales; family Pinaceae; genus Pinus; species Pinus taeda. Next base: position 20,239 of record APFE030208462.1, read on the forward strand.
TTTTCCTTGTCCCTAACTCTTCTCTGTAAACTTGATATAGATCACAAAAGTCTAAGTTCAACAATTTTAAAAAATATTTTACTTCCAAATATAACGAGAAATTATGGGGAAATAATGAGCTAGAGGGAAAAAGCAAACTATGATATTATAAGAAGGTGATCAACATCAATACCAAGAACCAAATTTATCTCTTACTATTATTAAGAAGAAAATGAACATTTCCAAGATTAGAACTATTTCTCATGTGTTTCATAGTGAAAATGGGGGTGATCAATTCCAAAAACACCATGGGATGAAAGAGTTTGTCACCTATAAGACCTTAAAAAGTTGAAAGTGAAAAACATTTTCTAATAAATTGCTTATCTTATACTCACATAAAAAACACTTTAATCTTAAATTATCCATCTTATATTCACATTAAATCTAATTTTAAAATATTTTATAACACTACTAACCTTTTAATTCAGCAAAATTATAATAATATGGGAATGCTTCTCTTTTTCTTTTTAATATTCTCATTTTCACTTTCTTAACTCTCAATTTCCTTAAATATTCGATTCTCTACCTATAGTGAGGGATTCCCGTGTTAGGGTTAGGAGAGCTCTGACGAGAGAGCTTACGTAAGTATTCATACAAGTCATGAATAACTATGTGCAGATTCTCACTTTAATATTCTTTGTCAGAGTTGGTGTATATTTACTTTACTAATTTTGTTCTCGCTGCATATATTTATTTATGATACTGGAAGATCATAAAAGATAGAAAAAATTATTTAACGTGTCAATTTTGAAATTCATTCAAGTTTTAAGATGGGTATAAGAACCATAAATTATATTTTAAAAAATATATATATATTTGATACCGGTAACTTGTAAAGTCATATAAAATATAAAATTATAATTAAAACTCGAACATATATATTTAAAATAATTAATTATTTTGATAGTAATAATAATATCTATTTTGAAGGTGACAATAATATCTATTTTGAAGGTGACAGTCAAGCCAGGCATCAAATTGGTGTATGAGACCCCCTTGTTTGTGGGAGGCATCAAATTGGTGTATGAGACCCCCTTGTTTGTGGGACAAGAGACCCACTGCTAACTACTAAGCCTACGAAGGCATACATACTCTACCCCCTCTGGTTTTGAACCTGTGACCTCTTAGGAGGAAACACATGCTCTTAACCATTAGGCCCAATCAAGCTATATTGTTATATAAAATATAAACTCATATAAAATATAATTAAAACTCAAGCATATATATTTAAAACAATTAATTATTTTGATAACATAATGTTATATAAAATATAAACTAGCAATGGTTTCTAAAGAGCAAAATATAATAGAAATAATAACCTAGAAATTTTAGGTAATAATTTTTTAATAACAATTCAAAAAATATAAAATAAAATAAAATAATATAAATGGTTAACCAATTATTAAATAAAAAACATATTATATGATAAATTTTATAATAATAATATACTTTGATTGTGTTATTTCTTGTTATTATTTATTCCTACTTCTAAATTTTATTTACACAACTAATCAATTTACAAATGTTCTACTCTATAAAAATCATTTTAATAATTTATAATAAATATGCAAAACTTATTAAAAACTAAAATTATAATTAATATATGAAAAAGTTATTATAAAATATATTTATATTATTTTTTATTATACAATTTAGTAAATATTTTTAAAATTAATTTAATTAAAAATAAATATCATATAAGTTTTTTTGGAATTTATAACTTTTCATGTTCAAATTTTGAGATTAATTAATTAGTGATTGTGTGTTAGACGTTGTGTGATTCACCTAAAAGTTAGTAATTATTATAGGTTGTGTAATTCACCTAACAATTAGTAATTATCATAGGTTGTCTGATTTACCTAAAAGTTAGTAATAATGACAACAAAAATAAACTTTGTATAGAACAAGAAAATTTGCCTATTCCATATAAAACAAATGAAGATAAATAAATAAACATTATATTAATTTTTTGTCATTAAATCAAATTAAATACATACATTTTATCAAATTCTTTAGTATTATTTCATACTTTACCATCACAATGATCATTTCATAATTTATTTAGATCTTTTACTCATACACAATCAACTAATAATTTTTACTGTAAACACAATGTTTCAATGTACTCCAACCTCATGAATAATCATATTTTATTTACACTCTCTATACAGGGAAGAAAGGTACACAGTTTCTTAACAATCTTAGTATACGATACCATAAAGATTCAAAGTAAAAATACATTCGCCATAACTTCTTGAAGTGAAAATATGTTTCTAGTTAAGCTAGTTTACTTTTGTTTAAAGAATAGTTTTTTTCCTATCTAATGATACTTAATTTCAAAAAAATATATAACATAATTAATTTCCAGAAATATATAACATAATAGAAATGTGTCACAAAAATGTGTTTTAATATTTACTTTAATACAGATATCAAAATGACAGGCATAAGAAGATAGTCAACCAGAAATATATTTTACTATTTGATACAAACATCAAATTCGATGATAGCATCCCCACACATACATATACAACACGATGTACATTAAATACCGTCCATCGTCTCTTGATTCCGTCAAAGAAAATGGATTGCATGGATTGCATGTCCCATGATTGACGGCCAGCCATATGTCCTATGCTAGCGGGTTTTAAATGAACAGGGCTGTATATGCTGATCGTTTGATTTTGCTAAGGCCGAATGGGCATATATAGCCGCAGTTCACTTAAAACAGCATAAGATTTAATGGTTTCCATGATTGACTCTCTAATGAACTTAATTCTATGGCAGATTTCCTAAATATTCGAAAATCCGACAAACATAAGGATGGTCAAAAAATTGCCTCACGATGTGGTACACGTAGGGACGTAGGCACACAAAGAGTGTGCTTTCATCTTTGTAAATTTCAGCACCTAAATTCATTGCATTTAACCTTTTCTAATGACTTTTATGTCCAGACTCCACAATGGTAAGACCGTGCAACCTTCCTGGAACTGGTTCCACGTGGCTTATGAATGTGATTGAGAGAGTGACCGGTGCCACCATTTGGGAGCTGCCTTCAACTGTCACAATTGTTCTTTCTTTTCGAGCAGTGCCACGATGCTCACACCATGTAGGGTTCTCCACCGATGGTTCTATTTATTATCTTACAACATGTTGGAGCCAGAGCTAATGCTGTTAGGTAGGGTTGTTGAACATCTGTAAAAAAATGCGGTGTTTGATTGTTCCATCCATGACTCCATGCGCCATTTTGTTGTGCTCGTGCTTTATTGGATGACGCCACAGAGCATCTGTTCTGCTAGGTAGGGTTATTGAATGTCTGTCGAAAATGCGGAGGTGTTTGATCGGTCCATTCAGGTTTCCATGCAGAGGTTCGCGAATGGCCCAATTTTTGCATGGTATGTTCTTCACTTTGAATTCTTCCGAGTCCTGTGCTTGACAGTTAACACTTGAATTTGTCGCATTACATACCATTAGCCCTAACAAGATTTTAATGCTTTCCCATGCCTCTGATTTGGTCTTTTCTGGTGTGGACTTTAAATTAAGATAGGATTTGAGTTGTATATGTGTTTGCATGATTTGTGAGCTTTATATATTGCTCAATAACAAATAATAAAATAGAAAGCGGGCAACAATCATTGAATGTTAGTATTTAGTGTTCGAGACACAAACCTTCTCAAACCTTGTATTATGGAAAATAACGTAAAATCTTTGGCCGCTACAAGAATGGTATAGATTTTGTTGAATTCGATGTACAGTTTGTAAATGTGTTAGAAAATTTGCATAGATGAATTTAACTAGTAAAGGTTTATTGCACAGTTTTGCAGAGCAAAAACACTAAAGGAAAATCGAAAGCATAAAAGAATCATTCATTAGAAAATATGTTACAATGCTCATGATATAGCATCACTCGGTGAAGATCCCAAGGTAAGTCATGTGATCAATGAAAAGACTCAACACCTACAACAAGTTCAGGAGATAACTAGTTAGTTGCCGAATTAAAGAAGGAGCAAATAAAGGAGTAAATCATGCAAATGTAAATATAAATGTATAGTAGTTGCATGTAGTCGCATGTAAGTGTGTAGTAGTTCCAACACAGTTAGTGTGTAGTAGTTCCAACACAGTTAGAATTATGTTGGTTATGTTTGTCGACGTGGCCAACTGGGCCCCTCGCTGTCTCCATTACCGTCCGTTTACCTAACGAGAAAAACTCATATCAGGCCGAAGTCTGAAAACTACCGGAAATTTTGCAATTGAGAACCCCTGCCGCCGTGTGTCTTTTCATTGTACTTGATGTGTCTTTTCAGTGTACTTGATAACCCCTGTGGACAGTTTGAGTTTCAATTTCAAATTCGAAGTCAAAATCTAAACGCCCTGCAGTTTACCGCCTAACCCATGCGGATAGTTTGAGTTTCAATATCAAATTCGAATTCAAAATCTAAACCCCCTGCAGTTTACCGCCTCTCCTTTGTCCACTCGCTTATTTCAAAAACACTCTGTTTAGTTTGAATTGATGGAGTGTAATTGCAGAAAGCAGAGCGGGAGCCTAGGAAAACGGCAAGAGGATTCATATGGGACATCACAATGCAGTGTATGTTCTCTATAATATTTTTCACTGTTTGGAAACGATCTTGAAATCATTCCTAATTCCTTGAACATCGAGTGGTTTTTGCATTTTCTACGGGTGATTTTCTATGCCAGCGATTTTACATGGTTGTTCAGACAATGAGACTTCATGGTCTGTTCGGACCAATCTTTGAGTACTCTTTAGTTATCAATGGCTACTGATTGTCTATTTCACATAATTTTTTTTTTCTAGCAGAGCAACTTATTCAAATCTTTAACATTGGATCAGGTGGATTGTTGAGTTACTATCAGAACGCATCCATAGCCAACTTGCAAAACTAAGATGAGGAAATTTTCCAGCAAAGAAAGTAAAATGTTTGTAGAACAATGGGGCATGAAGTAAATAAATTTTTTGTGTACACAACAAGAATGTCCATTGCCGCTACTCCTGCGAAGGTAATAGCCTCAGATAATTTCCACAACTGACAGTTTTTTAAAGCTTTATATTGTAGGTATAAAAGCTTTTTCTAGTAAATTTCCCTGAATTATTTTCTGTTTCTTGATTTTGATCCAGCTACTACAGATTATTTGGGAAACCATCAATTACATTAAAAAGTTATCAACCAGGAAAAAACGATTACTACAATCCAATTTGAAAACACAGCAAACCAAAACATGGAGATTCAGGTTTGGAGTTTTGAGTAAAAGAAAGTTATCAACCAGGAAAAAACGATTACTATAATCCAATTTGAAAACACAGCAAACCAAAACATGGAGATTCAGGTTTGGAGTTTTGAGTAAAAGATTCAGGAGGAGATTGAAAACCATATCATAGATGTGAGACCCCTCGCATCTTGATTTTCCTTGCAAGTCAACTTCAGAGGCTACGTTTTCCAACATCTTGCTCACAGCCAAACCTTTTTAGAATGCGACCATAAATTAAATTATTAAATGCTGGTTTGCCGTGAGAGTTCTGGTATTATTGTGGGCAAATTATTTACGTTTGGTATGTATGCTGGTTTGCCGTGAGTAATTAGAGTTCTGGTATTATTGTTGTCAAATTATTTACGTTTGATGTGTAGTTTTTAATTCGGTAAATTTTAAGTTTATTTTTAGTAAGATGAACCCATTATCATAATTTTCCATAATTAATGAACTATTTGTTTAGGTTTAGGTTGGTTTGTTAGTTATTATGAAGTACTTGTTTATGTTCTGTTAGGGTAGAGAATTGGGGTCATATTCGTAAACTTCAATGTAAATTTTTGATTTTTTAATTTATTTTAAAATCATGGAGTGTTTTTATTATAATATCCAAAGAAAATATAACAAAGAATAGATATGGATTTATGGATTTTTTAATTTAAAATATTTTTTTAATTTAGTTAGGTTTATGTTTGTTTGTTAGTTATTATGAAGTACTTTTTTATGTTTGTTTAGAGTAGAGAATTGGCCTCCCGGTTTAGTTTAGGAATGGCACCAGGGAGGGTAAAGACTGCTGTAAGGCATGTCCAAAGTGCTGAGTGTGTGGCGGGGGTTTTCGCTGCAATGTAAATTTTTTTGTTTGGTAATTTATTTTAAAATCATGGAGTGTTTTTATTATAATATTCAAAGAAAATATAATAGAGAATAGAAATGGTATAAATATGATCAGGGAAAATGGTACAGGAAAATGGAGAGAAAATTATTAGAAAAGAATAAATTTAAATTAAATAAATTTATTTAGAAAAAGAATAAATTTAAATAAATATTTCATTTCACTTGTTATTTAGATTATGATGTATTTGATTAAGAGAAAATGGATATAAATTTGATTAGAGAAAATGGACAGAAAATTTATTTAAAAAAAGAATATATTTTAAATTGAATATTTCATTTCCATTTATTATCAATTTATTTATAAAAAGAATAAATTTAAATTGAATATTTCATTCTACTAATTAATTTTACTATGGTATAATTTGATTAAAGGAAAATGGACAGAAAATTTATTTAGCAAAAAGAATAGATTTAAATTAAATATTTCATTTATTTAGAAATGGTATAATTTGATTAAGAGAATGGAGAGAAAATTTATTTATAAAAAAGAATAGATTTAAATTGAATATTTCATTTCCACTAATTAATTTTACTATGTATAATTTAATTAAAGGAAAATGGAGAGAAAATTTATTTAGAAAAAAGAATAGATTTAAATTAAATATTTCATTTCCATTAGTTATTTGGAAATGGTATAATTTGATTAAGAGAAAATGGAGAGAAAAATTATTTATAAAAAATAATATATTAAATTCAATATTATCACACTACTTATAATTAATTTATAAACAAAAGGATTAATTAAATATTCTTTCACTAAAAAGTTTTACTATGGAATAAATTGGATCAAGAGAAAATGAGAGAAAATTTATTTAGAAAAAAGAATAGATTACAAATAAAATATTTCATTCCGCTAAGTATTAAATAGGTATATTTTATTAAAGAAATTTATATAAAAAAAAGAAGAGATTAAATTGAATATTTTATTTTCACTAATTAATTTTACTACTTGAGTATTGCTTAAAAATTGAATTCACTTGAAAATACTCTCTCCCATAATATTCAATTTGCCAATTATTAATTATGAACAATATCAATTGTATATTTGTTTATTATTTTATATTGTGTTTTTTTTTCAAAATATTTAAACATATTTTTTATTTGTTATTTTTTCATAAACAACACTTACATTTGAAATTAATCAAATATTTATATTATTTCTCTAGAACCCCACTTTGCCCCAAATATTTTAATTATTAACTTAAATTACCAATATGTCACCTCAAAATAAAAGACAAACAAAAAGAGCAATTCCTAATTTGCATATTAACTATATTGTATATTTAAATTATTAACTTTGTTGTAAATATTTTAATTATTAACTTAAATTACCAATATATTACCTCAATAAAACAAAAAGAGCAATTCTTAATTTACAAATTAATTATATTGTATATTTAAATTATCATTAATCAAATATTTCTATTATTTCTCTCAACCCAATCACTTTACTGCAAATATTTTAATTATTAACTTAAATTACCAATATACTACCTCAAAAACAAAAACAAAAAGAGCAATTCCTAATTTACACATTAACTATATTGTATATTTAAATTACTAACTTTGTTGTAAATATTTTAATTATTAACTTAAATTATCAATATATTACCTCGAAAACGAAAACAAAGAAGGAAATTCCTAATTTACATATTATCTCTATTTTATATTTAAATTATTTTTATAAATTCATTTAATAATCAAAATACCATATTTACTGGAATGTGCTTGATTTACTGGAATTTGCAAGCACATGAGAGTACAATTAACATAATGAAATTGCCACTAACATAAATTATCTCTAGTGTGTTTGTTCTCATCTCACATCTTTCTATTACAAATTTTGGGATTTTTTTAATTTATTATATTTAATTCAAAAATTTTTTGAAAATTTTAATTATCGGGTTTATAGTTCCAAAACCTTCTCTCTAAGTCTGAGATATGTGTGAATATAATCAATTTAGCAATTGTATACTTCATATATACATGAGTGTGTATAATTTAAATTTTTATGATTTTTTTTTGCAATATTTATATATTTAATATTTTGGCATATATAAAGTGATACATTCCTTGTTATTATAAGTTTCTATTTAAAATTAAAAAATTAGGGAATTATTTTAAATTTTTTTAGGTGTATTTATTTTTAATTGTTTTATCTACTAAAAATTTGAATCTCTCACTTGTGATAAATAATACTTTAATAGTGAACTATTTATGGTTCATCTAAATCACCATGGACATGGCTACCTTTATCGTTTTTTTCCTTTATTTTTGACTGATGACTTTTGCTTGTTTTAAATAGATTTTCTTCTTTATTTATTTTATATTTCAATTTAATGGCTATAATAACAATGTTATCTTTGAACATTTTCTTTTTTGTCTTCTATGCTATTGTTGTATTTTTATCCACATGAAGTTAGCTCTCAATATTTATATAATATAATATATATATAATTATAATAATATAGTATATATATTAATTAGATTTTTTGGTACATTTACTTGTTATTTCTTTTATTTAATATTTTTTAAATATTTTGAAGGCCTGACGTAGAAAACCGCTAAAGGCAATTTCCGATCCACAATCAACTTACGTAAACTGTGGATTATGGCCGACCTATACATCGGAATATATATTAATATATTATTATAATATATATATAGTATATATATATAAGATTTTTTTGGTAATTTACTTGACTTGCTTTAAATTTCATTTACCTTTTTAGTGTATTCTTGATTAGGATTATAAGAGACTTAGAATATTTTATGTGCTTTGTTACTTTCTTTGTTATTTATTATTTTTTTAGTATATTCTTGGATAAGGGCCTAACACAGGAAAAACTACCTAAAGGCAATTTCCATGGTTTCCACAATCACCTTACATAAACCTATGGATTATGGCCCACCTATACAAATCGAAAGTGTTACATTGGTGGATTTTATCCAAAACCCAAACAATCACATACAACGGAATAACACAAAGCCTGCCAACGAACGCCAGTCCCACGTTGAATGCACAAGACCTCCCACGTTGAATGCACAAGACCAGACTTCAAATAAAATAAACCTGCATCCATGAACTTCTCGGGTCCGCTCAGAATCCTCGTATCGCACATCGCATTTCGCAATTCCTTAAGCCACGATTCATGAAATATTGCGATGCAAAAATTATTGTTGATCCTCCACTGTTTATCATACCATTCAATCTGATGGTCTGCGTCCCTTCAACTAGCACGTGACTTACCAAATGCTCAACCCCTGTAGTTAACTCTGGCATAAGCGTTTGAATTTTCGATCAATGGCTAAGATAAATTAGGGACCTTCAACCACGATTAGGACACCCGTACACTTCTATCCCCCATATTCTATTCCTCCGTCGTTAATATCTATAGATCGAACAATCTAACAGCTTCCTCTTCACTTGTTTGCTTATGATGGACTTCGCCTTTCCACCCAGATTCACTCTGCCACATTGTACTTAAACACTCACAAAATAGTTAACTCATTTTATCGTTGGATCGCCATCGATCCTTACATTGATCTATGGTCGATCAAAAAACCTACAAACGGGATTTAACTCTTTCGACGCATAAACAATATATAGCCACACAAATTCCACATAACACACATATTTATATTATACACAGAATTAGATTACATTCTAAGGCATTTTAGCCTTAGTCACAAATTCTCCTCTCAACTACATTGAAGCCACACTCTCTGTCTATGCTTTCTCTATCACTCTCTTCTCTCACACACAAACTCTTTATAGAGAAATTACAAAGTCGTAGATCATCTCAGATCATGATTTCCTCTCACAAATCACCTAAATCTCTCAACACACATACCTGATAGATAATTACATTAAATTAAGTCTTCTCGAGACTTATAAACATCAAATTAGCTCCTTTTTAACATAAACTTGCTCCCAGTTTACATGATTATCCACGTCTCCTCCTCCACAGCTCTGACTTTGACTTTTGATTAAGGGTGGTCGGATGCTCCTGCATTAGACTCCCTAGGCACAAAAATTTATGACCTCCGAGTCATATGCTTCTCCTTCATCCCATAGCAATTCTACCCACTTCCTAAGTGGAATTTCTTTTATGATCTTTCTGTGAGTTGCAACGAAACTTCTACAGTAACAGTCTCCTCTGCTACATGATACCTCACCAAGCTTCTCTCCTCTGAGCTCAGTCTTTCAACATCTCTCTAGTTCTCTCTTCGTTGGAACCAATTAAGCACTCTTAGCTCTAGGTTGTTGCAATCTTCTCACCTTCTTCTACTGCTACCTGTACGACAGTATAAATATCACAAACTCACCAATCTTCACATAACTATACCTCTTCTTTTCGCTTAAAATGACGCAGGGAGTCAATTGAATAGCAATTGAACAACAATTGAAAAACAACTAAACAACAATTGAAAAACAACTGAACAACAATTGAATAACAATTGAATAGAAATTAAACAACAATTGAACAACAATTGAACAACAACAATTGAACAACAATTGAACAGCAACTGAACAACAATTGAAGAGCAATTGAACAACATCTGTCCCAAATTGACTTTCCCCTTTTGCACACAAAATCTTCTTTCTATTCGCAGGAAACATTTCCCTGCTTTGATACCACTTTGACGCAAGAAAATTGGCCTAAAGGAAATTTCCCTGGTTTCCACAATCACCTTACGTAAACTTGTGGGTTATGGCCCACCTATACAAATAGGAAGTGTTACATTGGTGGATTTATCCAAAACCCAACCAATCACCATACAACGAAATAACATAGAGCCTGCCAATGGATGCCAGTCCCATATTGGATGCACAAGACTGGATTTCAAATAAAATAAACCCACGCCCATGAACCTCTCGGGTCCACTTAGAATCCTCATATCGCACACCGCATTCCGCAATTCCTTAAACCACGGTTCATGAAATATTGTGATGTGAAACTGACCACTGATCCTCCACCATTTATCATACCATTCAATCCGATGGTCTACGGCCCTTCAGCTAGCACACAACTTACCAAACGCTCAACCCCCATAATTGAATTTGACGTAAGTCTTTGAATTTTCGGTCGAAGGATAAGATCGATTGTAGGCCTTCAATTGTGATCAGGACACCCGTACACTTCTATCCCCTGTAGTTTATTCCTCTACTGTTAATATCCATAGATCTAATGATTCGATAGCTTCCTCTGCGCTTGTTTGCTTATGATGGAATTCGCCTTTCCACACAAATTCACTCTACCACACTCTACTTAAACACTCACACAACAATTAACTCATTTTATCGTTGGATCGCCATCTATCCTTACAGTGATCGATGGTCGATCAACAAACCTACAAACGAGATTTAACTCTTTCGATGCATAAACAATATACAGCCACACCAATTCCACATAACACACATATTTATATTATACATAGAATTAGATTACATTCTAAGGAATTTCAGCCTTAGTCATAAATTCTCCTCTCGACTACATTGTAGCCACACTCTCTGTCTATTCTCTCTTTGTCACTCTCTTCTCACACACACAGACTCTTTATAGAGAAATTACAAAGTTGTGGATCATCTCAGATCACGATTTCCTCTCACAAATCGTCTAAATCTCTCAACACACATACCTGGTAGATAATTACATTAAATTAAGTCTTCTTGAGACTTATCAATTCCATCAAATTAGCTCGTTTTTAATAGAAATTTGCTCCCGGTTTACATGATTGCCCACGTCTCCTCCTCTAAATATCTGACTTTGACTTTTGCTTAAGGGTGGTCGAATGCTCCTGCATCAGGTCTTCTAGTCTTTTTAGGTAGATTTTCTTGATGATGATGATTAATGTCCACTAATACCAATGTGGTTTGTGGGACCTCTTATTTCTATCCTCAAAAATAAGGGAAATAAATGCACTAGAATCACTATAGTTAGGTTGACTTAAAAAGTCAGAAGATTGGAAGTGTGACAGATGTTAGGGAAATGAGAGCATATGTGAATAAGGGTTGGACAATCTAAAAGAAAGTTCCTTTCATCCTCCACCCTCTTAGTATCACAAAGCTGACAAATTTTATCATCTCAGAGAGTCTTGGTAGTAGAAAAATGATTGTTTTCACTTCAAAGCTCATGAGAATTAGTTCTAATCTTAGCGATGTTCATATTTTTCTTCGACTTGGTCCAAATAGAAAGTTATTTCTAGTTCTCAAAGGTGGGGTTGATCGCCTCCTTATAATATCTTAACTTCCTTTTACCCTCCAACTCCTTAGCATCCCATTACTTATCATTAAATTTGGAGGTGATAACATCTTTGACACTATCTTTGCTTCCACAGATGATCTCCTCATTTACCCCCCAATGGTTGAGCCAAGACTAGGCATCCTTATGGCACCCACGCTTTGGGTGAAGGTGGGTGTTTTGAATAAAGTTAGAAGCAATTTTAGGAACCCTCTTGGATTCCATGTTGTAAAGCTTCTTCTTATACATGAGATACTTAAACATAGCCCTGATTTCAATAGGAGAGAGCCTAGCTTTGATTAGGAGGATAGGGTAGGGGGTATTTCCCTTAATCTTGAGATTGTAGGTTATGAATTGCTTTTGAATCATCTCAATATTTCTCCATGACTCTTTGGATAGACTACAACACCATACTTCAAAATTGTATAGGACAACAGGGGTGACGAGGGTCTTAAAGAGGGACCTTATTTTACTCCAAATACAAATATCGACATCCTTAAAAAAAATTTCGAGCTCATAATAAGCTTTCCAGACTCCAATAATCCTTTTCTCAATGTTGTAATTCTAGTTGAGTTGATAAGGAATGTCAATACCCAAATACTTTTAAGAAGAGACTCGTTCCAATAAATTGTTATCATAGACGAAATTGTTATTGTAGTCTTGTCAGTAATAACCATCATACCCATCTTAGAGCAGTAATCATGAAGAACCTTAAGTTTCTTGTCTGGGTCCTCATGCCTTCTAGCAAGAAGAACGATATCATCGGCGTAGAGGAGAAGAGTAATGATAATACCAGCAAGCTTGATCCCCTTGCACCTCGCGATTACCAAACACTCTAGCTTATCGATGTAAATGCCAGAAAGGGTAGGGGAAAGGGGACACCCTTGCTTAAGCTTGATATTGCATTTAATATCTTTATCCCACCCTTTGTTGGTATTAATCTTGGAAACAACCATCTCGTAGGGCGAATCACAACGAGCTGCAACTCAAGAGGAATCATTATCTCACCAAGTCTTTTCCAAAGCTTATCCGAATGAACAATGGTAAAGGATTTTCTAAAGTCCATAAAGCAACAAAAGGGATCAACTTTACTATTGCAACATTCCTCAGCAATGATCCTTAGAGTGATAAGATGGTTGATAGCTGAGTGGTATCTCAACTATCATAGCCACAATTTCTTATTTTCCATGTTAATGTGGCATTTTTCTTATCCTTGTGATTGTTTTTGTTTTAAATTGTGGTTATTCATATAGAATATTTATAGCGTTTACCTTAGATTTTTTCTTTGGTACATTTGCTTCATGTAACTTTCTTAATTTTTTACTTTTTATTTTTAAATGCATTCTTCTATTAGGGTCATATAGAAAGGCTTAGGACATTTATCTTAGAAATTTTTGGTGTATTTAATTTGTTACTTTATTTTTTAAGTGTATTTTTTTGGTGAGGGCCTCTTTTTTTTAAGTAGATTTTTTTTTTCATGTATTTTATATTTATTTTTGTAGTTTATTGTTTGTTCTTCTTTTTTGTTTTAATGGCTATAATAAAATTTTTATCACGTCTACATTTTGTTTTTTTCCATGGTAATGTTTCCTTCCTCTTATCAACATGACTTTCATCATGTTCCTTTATGTCTATATCTTATGAACAATTCAAGGTAGGCTAGCCTAAGATTTCTCTCATGTGGAAACAACCTTAAATGCATTGTAATAGACTTACATTTATCATAATGCACTTCTTCAAAGTCAACATTTTAATATGGAAACAAGCCACAATAAGGCATCACCCATGTTATATTCCTCCCTCTATTACTATGAATAAAGACTCTGTTTGAGGATATCACCACCTTTTATTATAGGTAGCTCTATATATGGAGGGAGTGATAGTGATGAAGGTTGTGGAAGATACAAGAAAGAGTTGATTATGTAGGATTAAATGTCATGGCACAATAACTAGCCATCATTTCAAACGTATTGCTAGTGTTGAAAACATTTACTAGATTGGAATAAAAGCCTCATCTTAGTTGACATAGGATGGGAGAAGTAGTCTTCATCAATGTTTTTGTTTTTTCGTAGAAAAATAAACATAATTTTATTCATCAAAGATGAATGAAGTTACATTTTTCATATGCCAAAATGCATTACATAGATACAGGATGAGAAAAAGGCTATCAACCATCTAGAAAATAAAAACCTAGAAGGGCGAGCATAAAGACCATTCCAGATGGAATTTTACTAGACATTTCAGAAAAACATTTAAACCCTAGGGTTCAAACAAGAAAAAAAACCTTAGGGCACAGAAAAGAATTTTTTCTACACAGAAACTACAAGAATGAAACCCATAAATAAAATAGAATTGAGAACAATCTAAAAAATAGAAAAATGACCCAGAGAGTCCATACAGAAGCCTAGAACTAGGCAAAAAAACATTACATGAGTAGGGTGACGAAAACCAAAAACAATAACATTAATGTTGCAATAGAAACAGAGCCCGCAACAGTAAAAATGGCAATAGCACAGATGAAAACGATGGATAAATGATTGTTGACAGTGAAACAACCTGCAGATACAACACAATATAGAAAAGGGGGTAGAAACCCACCAATACCCCAAAATGTCGAGCCTCAAACAACATAATGACGCCAAAAGAAATAGAAACAAACCATGACCCAACAAAGAGAGCGACAAACCAACTGATAACGATGGAAGGTAGCATGTGGCGGCATTGATGAGCAAGAAACACGACCAAAAACCCCGAAAATGGTGAAAAAACAAACAAAATGGAGCTACACCTAGACAGGAAGGTAAGAGATATGAAAACCCATTCATGGAAGTGGAAGAAGACAACATGAAAAAGAGGGCATCAACAACTAGGGTTCTAGTCGTTAAACCTTTTCCTCGTCAATGGCTCCTATAGTTTTCATGAATGTTCACTCTGAGCTTAACATCAATCCATCTACTATATCAACTTGTTCAATGCATGCTTTAATTCTCAAATTCTATTACCATATATTAAGCACAAATCTCCATTTGCTAATGTTGATTCCTTCGATACACTCTTTATGCCACCCCCAACCCTAGAGTAAATGTTATATGGTTTATAACATTTTTAATGGCCCTTAACCATTTGAGCCTTCATCAAGGACCTAAGTGCCATAATTATCGCCCTTGACCTTGACCAATTCATTGAGACAACCATCTTAGGATACAAGACATCATAAAGTTACCCACATTCCACTATGAGGCCAATATCATTTATAAAGGGTCTATATCATGATTTTAGGTCACGTTCGTTGCCAATGAGCCTTAGAGATTCATTTATGGTATAATTCCCTTATTTTATTACCTTAATTCTGGTTAAGGTTCCAATAGCCACATCCCCATTGTGTTTATTTTTTGTATCTAGATCCATATCCACTTTATATGACAAATTTCCACTTTAAGTGTCTATGTTATGGCCATGGCCTTGATCATGACCCAATAGCTCAAGCAACTTAAGTTATCGTGAAAATACCTCAACTTCTTCCTCGACCATTGCCTCATAATCATCCCTAGTGCAAAAAATATCATATCAATGTCCATATCCCACTTTAGGAATGATAATATAGTAAACAAGGCATGTTGTGTGGTTTGAGATCTTGCTCATGTCTATTAGTTCCTAGAAGATTCACCTAGGAGCGAAGGACCTTATTTTCACGCCATACACACTAGCAAGGCCTTGAGACACATCCCTAAAATGCAAAGCGTTATAGAAACAACCATATTCCACATAGAGGCAAGACATCCTCATTTCTAAGCATCCCCAATTAAAACAGTAGTAGCTTTGCTATGACTTTAAAATTAAATAATAATAAATATTTTATTACCTTTTAATCAGAAAAGTTATATAATATATATATATATTAATATATATATATATATATATATATAGAAAATCTTAGTGTATTATTTTTTTTCTATTTAAAATAATGAATAAATATGAATATATTTAAATATCAAAGTTTTTCATGGATTTGATAGGAAATATAGAAAATAGTTAATATATTCCCCATAGTAAAATAAAATGGTTTCAGTATTCACCTATGTAAATTCATTTTAACTATGGATTTATTAAGGCACGTGAGGTATTAAATTTGGTGAGGTGTGAATTTCTTTTACAGTGCAATATAAGATTTTCATTGTTTAAATTGCATTTTTAAACATATAAATAGATTCAACCCCTTCAAAATCTCCTTGAACACTTGGATAACTTAAACTTGCAATTCCAAGAAATATTTTAATTGTTTTTTTATTTGATATTTTTACTTATAATCATTTTATTTACTTATTCTTAATAATTTTTTAAATTTCATATATTTAATTTTATATTGAGAATTTAACTAATTATTATATATGAAAATCATTTTTTTTTTATTTTAATAATTTTTTAAATTCTATATATTAAGCATTTAACCAATTAGATAGATAGATATTTCCTTCTTTATTTCATGTATATAATATACAATTTGATAAAAAATAAATTAGTTAGAAATAGATATTTAAATAGTTCTTTTATTAAATATTTTTAAAAATAATAAAAATAATAAATCTTTTTTTACAAACAAAAAATTTAAATATAATTTTTCAAGTATTTTTAATTACACTATTTTTAAAGCTTGATAATAAAATTATGTTATGTTACATTACATTTAAAATTTTATTTATGTTTGAGAGTGATAAATATTTTGACAACATCTTCTCAATTGTAATGTCAACAACAAACCAAATGAACACAATGAAAAGAGGATTATTGATATTTTTATTGTTTTTAATTAAAACTAATCAAATAGATATATTTATTTTTGTTTTTAATTATAATGTGGATATTAGTTTTTTATTTAAAAATATTTTATCTTTATTTTAAAAAGAATATGTGTCAATTAAGTACTGATCTTCCTCGTATTAGCCTTTGCCCTTTTCACAAAATAATATATATATTTTTGATCTACTTTTATTATTTTAAAGTCGTCATACAATGATATTTATTTCAAATAAACATCCAAATATTTATTTATTGTTGAAGTGATAATGAAATATTCTTACATCATTTGAGTTGATAGAGGATAGATTTTATTTGAAATTTTATTTTGCTTTTAATTAAAACTAATGGACTAACCAAAAACTAATTATCTTCAATTTTTAAATATAGTGAATATATTTTTTTATTTAAAAATATTTATTTTTTTAATTTTAGAAAGCACATTCAAAGAATTACACATTCACCTCATACTCAAATATGGAATAATTGATTCAATCATAACTTTTCAATTTTTTATTTTTTTTATTTTTTTATTTTATAAAAAACTTGATAAACAAATTAATATTACATAGTGTGAGTTGTTTTAAAAAATAATCATCTAATTTCAGATAATATTAACACATCTTTTTATAAAAACTTGATAAAAACAAAATAATATTACATATTGATTTGTTTAAAAAATATATCTAATAGAATTATTAACAATCATCATAATATGAGATGATAATTAAATTTCTAAATAATACTAATTTTGAAATTTATTTTAAAATTTAACTTTTCGATGAGTGTAGATGCAGAGGATTGCCTGCCAAAAGTAGCATCGGGGCAAAACAATTTTACAAATGTGTTTCTGATGGTGGAAATGGATTCAGCACCATCAAGAACGTCTAGAACACCTAAAACTAAGTGCAGATGAAGTGGGTCACTCCATCCATTATGGTCGATCGATTTGAAGATGTTCACGGGCTATAACGATAAAGAGTCATATTTTCACTACGTAGGAACATGAAAATAACCAATGAGCTTAAGTAGATTGTAGATTTTTTGAATATTTGGAAATCCAAGGGATATGGGCGTGATAAAAAAAATTGACCGGGCTTATGTCCGTTAGTTTCCCAAATACTCAAAAAAATCTGCAATCACTTAAAAATACACAAAAATAACCCTGAATTAGAGGGGATGAATATTCTTTGGACAACCAACTCAATAGAGGAACATTGCGGTGTAAAGATAATTGAAGGCGTCAATTTTAAAATTCATTTAAGATATGTTTACTAAGAATAATTTTGCGGTGTAAAGATAATTTAAGGCGTCAATTTTAAAATTCATTTAAGATAGGTTTACTACGTATAATTTTATTTAAAGAAAAAAATTATTTATGATATGTCTTACCTGCAAAGCATTTTTTTTTTGGCCATGTAAGATTATTTGATTTTTACCAATAAAATGTATATTAAGATGTTGTAGTGTTTATAAATAAATGTAATGTTGAGTTAATAAAAGTTTTAAATAGTAAGATGTTGTAGTATTAGTAATAAGTATAAATATTTAAATTTTAAGAATATATACTTTTTTTCAAAAAAATAGAAAAAAAGGTTTTATTTTTATTTTAGAATTCTATATAAAATATAAACATATTTATCTAGAATTACTATCTACCACAATTTAAAAATTATTTCTACTAAATTTTAAAAAAGTGTTTCTACTAAAAAAAATAACCATTATTAATACATTTTTTTATAACAAAACTAAGTAAAAACAAAAATTAGATTGTTCCTTCATTTCACATTTATTTTAAAAATATAAATTTCATATATAAAATACATATAACTTAAATAAAAATTATTTATTATATAATTAAAATACAAATAAATGTTTTACACTTATTACTATATATCAATCATCACTTATTGATGATGATGGTGGTAGTGGTGTTGGTTAACATTCACAGTCTATCAGACCTATAATTTTCTTAGTTCTTAATTGTATGCTTCTCATCCTTCTATCAGACCTATAATTTTCTTAATTCTTAATTGTATGCTTCTCATCCTTCTTGACGACATTGGTGCTATAGCTTTCCATAACATCCCTAAATAACTCAGCGTAAGTTAAACAATTGAGAAATAGTTACGAATCAATTATTAACTGATTCTTGATATGCGGGAAATTAATTGAGGGGAATGCTTCCATGAATAATCCCATTTGCATTCCGGTTTTCCAGAGTTTTCACTCCCAATTCAAGTCGGAGATGAACAATCAGAAGTAGTTTTGAATTCTATTTATTCTTTTGGAGGTTTTTTTTGAGCTCGAGACTGCAAGAGAAGCCTCAAATGCCAGAATGTTAAGATGTTTGTGTTTTGATTCTTCTTTTTTCCATATTAGGGACAGTTTCCCTAAATGCTTAGTGGAGAATTTATGTTCTCTGCCCTACAATTGCTTGGTAGAGGTTGATCGATTTCTAATGGCAGAGTGATGCACAGTGTTATAGATCGGATGGCTTCCCTGGAACTTTAGTTCAGAAATTTTATTCTCTGCCATCGTATTGCAGAGCATAAGGTAATTGATTTTTGTTGTGCGATAGATGCAAAGAATGTTGAGGCAAAACAATGTTTACTGTGCACAATTTTTGCAGCGCCGGAAAGATTTGCACATTCTCATTAAGCGGTGAAATACACTTCGAAAACAAAATAAATTACAGTCGGAGCCGCGTCCTGGCCATTTTCTCCAAGAAAGACTAGCGCTAAACCCCTGCTTTGCTTCAGGCAAAGCCCATCGGCTTCTGGAAAGGAGCCGGAAGCAGCACATCATACGAAGGAGCCGAAGCAATTATTGAATATGTTTGCCAAGAAGCTCACCAGTAAGTCTGTGAAAAAGGTGCACATTCATAACTCAATTCTCTAAAGCCTTTGATATTATTCTGCAATTTTTTTAAGGGGAAAGGGATAACTCTTGCATAGGCTTGGCTATGATAGATACTGTAGATGTCTTGGCTAGCTTTGAGTTGAAGTTACGATATGCTTTAAAGAAAAGAATTTATGGCATGCTTTAAAGAAAACATCTCTTATTAAACTCTTTGATTATTAAGAATGAGATCCAAACTTAAAGCTATCATAAATGCGTAGTTATTTTAAGGAAAGAGTCAATTCAAGAGCTCTTAAGCGTATAAACCTGAATCATTTAGAGGCAGTCGCTGCATTTAGGCAGTCTAAGTGGTAAAGACTGCAAATTGTCTTGATCAATTGAGCGGAATAACATCTGATGGTTATCAATGTTGTATCTTGAGCTGGTCTCATGCTCTTGCGTTTTAGTTTAGCCTGTTCTCCTGGTCGCTACATCTTACGTTCTTACGTTCGAATCTCGAAAAGTTCCCGAAGAAGTGATCCTTTCCGTTGGTTCCCATAATTCACATCTTCAGTGTCTTGGCATTCCTTGGAAAGCTCAATCTTTGTGCTTATGACTAGACTAAATTGGGAATTTAGGTGGAAAAGTAAGGGTTTGTCTAAGCAGGCTATTATTTCATTTAGGCATGAGAAAGTATTAGGTTGACTTTCTTGAAAATAATATCGATATTAACTCTCTTGAAAAGATTGTCTTGCTAGATGAGTTGGGTCGAATTCTTGATTTTGGTGCATAAAAGGTTAAGCTAACCTTGTTATAGTTTCTTGATTTTTAAGCATATAGATGGGTATCTAGAATAATTTCTTGGAAGGGAAGCATGAGAAACTTACATATAGGAAGATAGAGAAATGAGGTTATAATGACTTCCTATAAGAAAGAAGTATGTAAATGTTTACATGAAATGATGGTAGAATTCTAGAGAAGGGAATATGTGTTGCATACATCAAAGGAGGGCTATTTGATTAGTGATGGAATGCACTAAGGATTAGCCATTGTGTTATAGAGGTATGTTCTTGTATGGATAAAACTATTGAGTCATATACCTTTAGGAAAATGATATGTGATTACTTTATGCTAACCTAACTATTATCTTAGTTTCTTGTTGAATGAGATGTGTAAGCACACGAAATTTGTGTTAGCTTTCATTAGAAAGGGTATACATACGCATGTAGGAAGAGACAACAAGTTATGTTTACAGGCATCAAAAGTAATAGCTAAAGGACTAGCTCTTTTGATAAAGTATATGTAACTTTTCATGTAAGGAGATTGTAACTGATGTTGTAGTTAGTCCCTTCAAAGGAATGCCTTAGTTTTTTTCCCTCTAAGAATATGTGATTATGTGAAGGGAAGTATTAGTTAATGTGATTATTTATAATTGTAATCATGATATCAATGTTGGCAGGAAAAGATTATATTTAGCATTGTGTCAGGTATAGAATTAATGGTCCACGCAGATGAGTACGAGTTGCGGGATCGTACATAGATGGAACAATCATGCCACAAGGATGTAGAATGTGGCAATATGTAGGTAAAGGGTTTCAAGGAAAATGTAATAGCCTTTAGCTAGTTATGAAACATTTTAATGATATGTCATTGTAATATTTTATAACAATGGATAAGGGATGGAATCCCTTATAATCCATTGAGTGGGGTGAAAACCCTCACAAGCGTTTAATAATAAGATTAAATGTTTGCTAATTTTCACCCTACGGGGTTTCCAGGGTATATCAGTGTTCAATGTTGTGATTGCTTGCTGTGTCAGTTGATGTTGATTGAATCCTTGATGATGATGATTCTTTATTTGATGTGATAATCATAATGTCCAAGTAAGTGATTAATTAATATGGTTAAGGAAATCATGAAATGGATGCAGGGTTCATGAGACAGTTTATGTTATTACACAACAACAGTGGTTGTTAATGGTTATGTATCTTAATGTTCTCTATTGTAATTATTTTATGTACTAATGATCATTATATCTAATGGTTAATGAGGAATGTGGAGTTGTGATTTGGATAATTACTTGTGGGTAATTTGTATAAAAAATTATAATTCCCTGCTTTTACACGTGAGGTTACCGAGGTATGTTACAAGTGGTATCAGAGCTAAAGGTTGCAGCACTAGTGCCTTTGGGAATTGGTAAGTGGAAAAGAAATTGAGCTACGCCACCAGTGGGCATTAACTCAGATATGAGTTTAACCATTCACATATTGATTTATGTAGTACACTACTTTCGGCATGATATGTGTGATTCATGTTTATAACTGCTTTGAGTAGTAAGTAATAAAGTTTGCTGCATAACTATGTTCATGACATTGGATTCCTGATGAGGATAAAAGATAATAAAACTTTTGTCACACTTAAGAACAATATTGAACACTCATTGAGGAAAGTGACAGTCAACTACTAACTTTTGATTTGCAAATATGGCAATAACAATGATGCATTTATTGAACAAGATTGAAGTTACAATGAACGAAATTTAATGAGTCAATGCCTGAATATAAATTATGGCGAACATCCTTGAATAGGAAGACAAATTGTTTTAAAAGGACATTAGAAGAACCCCTTTAGATATTGAAAATATGCAATGAGTCAAGTAGCGAGACTTGATTGTAATAACTAATTTTTAATTAATTTTTACCATGGTTTCATTAAGATGATTGATAGTTGTGATTGGTTAGTGTTGTATGACTAACTAATATCACTTATGTGCGTGAATTGAATTTGATTTAAGCTTATCACAATTCGCAAACAAGTGATTATGGTAGTTACTTCTTGTATCGGTTTGTTGATGGCAATACATTGTGGGAAATTGGAAATGTCTAGATTGTTACCTCAACTATCATTGGCATTTACATAGTAATAAATATTTGCATGTACTTTTATGCATGATAGTATTGTGCCGCAAACTAAAAAAGATTTGGGAAGTGAATACTTGTTAAATGATGCATATGTATAACTAACGTTGCTAATGGGATTAAGTAGTGGTAGCTTAATGGCAACAAGAAAAAGTCGTCACGTAAAATGTTGCAATGAGAATTGCAATCATAAATGAGAAAAAATAATGTTATATGATATGCATGAATTGTGTTATTTGGAAAATCTAAATGCATACAACATGTATGATAGATATGTTTCCCATCAATCTAGATGTTGTGGACCCATGATGAGCATTAAGTGTAAATGCATGGTGTTCATGCATGTTTATTTTGTTAATGATAATGTTAATATGATTCATTATGTAAATTACTTTGGGAAAGAGTGATAAAAGAGAAATATAACATGCCACACAGTTGTAGATAGTTGTGAAAGGCTAGAATGCCTTGGGTTGATGACAGTTACTTGCCTGGAGGGGTTGATGGTACTTGTCTGCCTGGATTACCTCTCCCTAGAGATAAATTATTTCAATAAGGGAAAAGAGTTGGCCAAGATGGTGAAGAGGGAAAAAGCTTGAGGAAACTCTATTGATTTGGAGCCTGTTGGAGGAGGCCCAAAATTCCTCATAGACGGGACGCTGTCAAAGGAATAGGCAGGACGCTGCTAAGAGGAATCCTAAATTTGACCCTATGTTGTCATTGGAATTCTTGAGCTGATTGTCCAGTAGAATTCCATGTTAGACCTGGTAAGGTCTCTATCAAAGAAACTGTCTGGATGTGAAAATGACTCGATCTAGTTGTGGAAACCAGTTCCCATGGGTTGGGAATTCTTTAGCCTATTGTGGTTCTTCTAGCTAAAGAAATTAACTAATCAGCTATATGTTATGTTAAAAATGAATTCTATATATAGTTGTGTAAAATATGTTATGCACATTTAACAGGAAATGAGCTTAGTGCTCAATAAGGAGTTATTGGAAATTTTAATTCCTTTATTGTGTTACTAATCTTGTGAATGTCTTAGTAGAGGCTAAGGTGATATTCACTTGATGCAATGATTGAATGTTAGAGAGCTAGGTGCTCTTTTGGTACTTTTAGAATTACTCTGTGGATGTCGTTACTGAGAGTTAATACAATGTGCATGTGGAGTAGTGATTTATCATTTTGATGATTAGTGTTAGTGCTCTTTAAGTACTTGTAGAAGTACTGTGACTTAAATATCATCTAACATTGCACGATTGATGGATAGTTAAAAGTATTTCATTTGACTGAGAATATTGTGACTAATGCGATTGAATTTGTTTGTCATACATTATAGGATTACTTACCATGGAGGGTTGATGGGTTGTCCAACCACTATTAAAATGCTTACGTGAAAGTGCTCATGATTTTCAAGAGTAGATGGT
The DNA here is from genome assembly GCA_000404065.3 of Pinus taeda. Lineage (NCBI taxonomy): Eukaryota > Viridiplantae > Streptophyta > Pinopsida > Pinales > Pinaceae > Pinus > Pinus taeda. The sequence goes on from APFE030208462.1 coordinate 44,656, forward strand.
AAGTAATGGTAAGTTGATATAGAGTTTGGTTTTTGAATTTGAATAAGGGCCAAGTGGTGGCAATTAGAACTTACATATTTTTGCAGTTATGAATGCTTATGACTATTGATCTTTTTTATGAATATATCATTACTATTTTGTTTGTTGTCATTTCTTGGAATGAAATCTTTGATTTTAAAAGAGGAAGGATCACATTTTGTGTGGTTTAGATGGTTATACCATGAGTAAAATCTAAAGTTCCAATGAGAGATGAACACCAAGGATGGTGTTCTTGTTAAGGGGGGAGTATGTAACCTAAATAAATCAGCGTAAGTTAAACAGTTGAGAAATAGTTACGAATCAATTATTAACTGATTCTTGATATGTGGGAAACTCATTGAGGGGAATGCTTCCATGAATAATCCCGTTTTCATTCTAGTTTTCGAGAGTTTTCACTCCTAATTCAAGTCGGAGACGAACAATCAAAAGTAGTTTCGAATTCTATTTATTCTTTCAGAGGTTTTTTTTGAGCTCGAGACTGTAAGAGAAGCCCCAAATGCTAGAATGTTAAGGTGTTTATGTTTTGATTCTTCTGTTTTCCATATTAGGGACAGTTCCCCTGAATGCATAGTGGAGAATTTATGTTCTCTGCCCTGCAATTGCTTGGTAGAGGTTGATTGATTTCTAATGGCAAAGTGATGCACAGTGTTATAGATCATATGGCTTCCTTGGATCTTTAGTTCAGAAATTTTATTCTCTGTCATGGTATTGCAGAGCATAAGGTAATTGATTTCTATTGTGCGACGGATACAAAGAATGCTAAGGTGAAACAACATTTACTGTGTGCAGATTTTACAATGCAAGAAAGATTTGCACGTTCTTATTAAGCGGTAAAATACACTTCGAAAACTAAAGAAATTATAGTCGGAGCTGCGTCTTGGCCGTTTTCTCTAAGAAAGACTGGTGCTAAACCCCTGCTTTGCTTCAGGCAAAGTCGATCGGCTTCTGGAAAGGAACCGGAAGCATCTCATCATACGAAGGATCCAGAAGCAATTATTGAATATGTTTGCCAAGAAGCTCACCAGTAAGTCTGTGAAAAAGGTGCACATTCATAACTCAATTCTCTAAAGCCTTTGATATTATTCTGCAATCTTTTTAAAGGGAAAGGGATAACTCTTGCATAAGCTCGGCTATGACAGATAGTGTAGATGTCTTAGCTGGCTTTGAGTTGAAGTTATGATATGCTTTAAAGAAAAGAATTTATGGCATGCTTTAAAGAAAAAATATCTTATTAAACTCTTCGATTATTAAGAATGAGATCCAAACTTAAAGCTATCGTAAATGCGTAGTTATTTTAAGGAAAGATTCAATTCAAATGCTCTTAAGCGTATAAACTTGAATCATTTAGAGGCAGTTGCTGCATTTAGGCAGTCTAAGTGGCAAAGACTACAAATTGTCTTGATCAATTGAGAGGAATAACATCTGATGGTTATCAATGCTATATCTTGAGTTGGTCTCATGCTCTTGCGTTTTATTTTAGCCTATTGTCCTGGTCGCTACATCTTACGTTCGAATCTCGCAAAGTTCCCGAAGAAGTGATCCTTTGTGTTGGTTCCCATAATTCACGTCTTCAATATCTTGGCATTCCTTGGAAAGCTCAGTCTTTGTGCTTATGACTAGATTAAATTGGGAATTTAGGTGGAAAGGTAAGGGTTTGTCTAAGCAGGCTATTATTTCATTTAGGCATGAGAAAGTATTATGTTGACTTTCTTGAAAATAATATCGATGTTAACTCTCTTGAAAATATTAATCTCTTGAAAAGATTGTCTTGCTAGATGAGTTGGGTCGAATTCTTGATTTTGGTGCATAAAAGGTTAAGTTAACCTTGTTATTGTTTCTTGATTTTTAAGCATATAGATGGGTATCTAGAATAATTTCTTGGAAGGTAAGCATGAGAAACTTACATATAGGAAGATAGAGAAATGAGGTTATAATGACTTCCTATAAGAAAGAAGTATGTAAATGTTTACATGAAATGATGGTAGAATTCTAGAGAAGGGATGATGTGTTGCATACATCAAATAAGGGCTATTTGATTAGTTATGGAATGCACTAAGGATTAGCCATTGTGTTATAGAGGTATGTTCTTGTATGGATAAAACTATTGAGTCACATTCCTTTAGGGGAAAATGATATGTGATTACTTTATTCTAACCTAACTATTATCTTAGTTTCTTGTTGAATGAGATGTGTAAGCACACGAGATTTGTGTTAGCTTTCATTAGAAAGGGTATACATACGCATACAGGAAGAGACAACAAGTTGTGTTTGCGGGCATCAAAAGTACTAGCTCTTTTGATAAAGTATATGTAAATTTTCATGTAAGGAGATTGTAACTGATGTTGTAGTTAATCCCTTCAAAGGAATGCCTTAGTGTTTTACCCTCTAAGAATATGTACTTATGCGAAGGGAAATATTAGTTAATATGATTATTTATAATTATAAACATGATATCAATGTTGGTAGGAAAATATTATATTTAGCATTGTGGCAGGGATAGAATTAATGGTCCATACAGATGAGTACGAGTTGCGGGATCGTACATAGATGGAACAATCATGCCACAAGGATGTAGAATGTGGCAATATGTAGGTAAAGGGTTTCAAGGAAAATGTAATAGCCTTTAGCTAGTTATGAAACATTTTAATGATATATCATTGTAATATTTTATAACAATGGATAAGGGATGGAATCCCTTATAATCCATTGAGTGAGGGGTGAAAACCCTCACGAGCGTTTAATAATAAGATTAAACGTTTGTTGGTTTTCACCCTACGGGGTTTCCAAGGTATATCGGTGTTCAATGTTGTGATTGCTTATTGTGTCAGTTGATGTTGATTGAATCATTGATGATGATGATTCTTTATTTAATGTGATAATCATAATGTCCAAGTAAGTGATTAATTAATATGGTTAAGGAAATCATAAAATGGATGCAGGGTTCATGAGACAGTTTATGTTATTACACAACAACAGTGGTTGTTAATGGTTATGTATCTTACTATCCTCTATAGTAATTATTTTATGTACTAATGATCATTTTATCTAATGGTTAATGAGGAATGTGGAGTTGTGATTTTGATAATTACTTGTGGGTAATTTGTATAAAAAATTCTAATTCCCTGCTTTTACACGTGAGGTTACCGGGGTATGTTACAAGTGGTATCAGAGCTTTTACATGTGAGGTTACGGGGGTATGTTACACTTTATTTTTTTCTCTACGGTCTTCCAACTTCCTTTATCTTGCATCTCCTTCATCTCTTCTGGTTCTTGGGACATTGGTGTCTTAGCTTCGCGATCTGTTGTGTTCATGCTTTTGAAGATAGTCGGAGAAGAAGTTTGGTCTAGGAGATTTGCTTTGCTGTTAAATGAAGATTTATTTTGTGCGGTATTTGAATCCTCATAATTGTTGATGCTTGAGGTGTTGTCAAGTCCACTTTTTTGCTCTTGGGCGGGGCTTTCCCCTGCTTGTCTTGAGATTTGTTTCTTTATTGCCCGATTTCTTGCAATTTAGAGTTGTTTGGAGAGTATTCTTCCTTAATGATAATGTAGTGTTTTTTTTGTACTCCTTCCCACCATGTAGATCTGTGGTGATTCTTTCTAGCAAAAAAATTATTTATAAAAAAGAATAGATTTAAATTGAATATTTAGATATGGTATAATTTAATTAAGAGAATATGGTATAATTTGATTAAGAGAAAATAGAGAGAAAATTTATTTATAAAAAAGAATAGATTTAAATTGAATATTTCATTTCCACTAATTAATTTTACTATGGTATAATTTGATTAAGGGAAAATGGAGAGAAAATTTATTTAGAAAAAATGATAGATTTAAATTAAATATTTCATTTCCACTAGTTATTTAGATATGGTATAATTTGATTAAGAGAAAATTTATTTATAAAAAAAGCCTAGATTTAAATTGAATATTTCATTTCCACTAATTAATTTTACTACTTGCTTATTGCTTAAAAATTGAATTCACTTGAAAATACTCTTCCCATAATATTCAATTTGCCAATTATTAATTATGATCAATATCAATTATAAAAAAATTAGGGATTTTGTTTTTTTAGGTGTATTTAATTTTAATTGTTTTATCTACTAAAAATTTGAATCTCTCACTTGTGATAAATAATACTTTAATAGTGCACCATTTATGGTCCATCTAAATCTCCACGGACATGGGTGCATTTACCATTTTTTTTTCTTTCTTTATTTTTTAATTTATTTTTGAATGATGACTTTTGCTTGTTTTAAATAGATTTTCTTCATTTCTTTATTTATTTTATATTTTAATTTAATGGCTATAAATAACAATGTCATTCTGAAACATTTTCCTTTTTGTCTTCCATGCTATTGTTGTCTTTTTATCCAATGAAGTTGTTTATGTTCTCAAATTATTATATAAATATATACGTATATATATATATGATTTTTTTTTGGTACATTTACTTTATTACTTTCTTAAATTTTCATTTATTTTTTAGTGTATTCTTGGATTAGGATTATAAGAGATTTAGAATATTTTCATGTGCTTTGTTACTTTCTTTGTTATTTATAATTTTTTTAGTATATTCTTGGATAAGGGCCTCTATTCTTTTTAGGTATATTTTCTTGATGATGATGATGATGATGATAATTAACATCCACTAAGACCAATGCAGTCTATGGGACCTCTCATTTCTATGCTAAAAAAGAAGGGAAATAAATGCATTAGGATCACTATAGTTGGGTTGACTTAAAAAGTAAGAAGATTGGAAGTGTGACAGATGTTAGGGAAATCTAAAAGTAAGTGTTTTTCATCCTCCACCCTCTTAGTATCACAAATATGATAAATTCTATCGTCCCAAAGAGTCTTGGGAGTAGAAAAATGATTGTTTTCACTTCAAAGCTCATGAAAATTAGTTCTAATCTTAGCGATGTTCATATTTTTCTTCAAGTTGGTAAAAATAGGAAGATAATTCTAGTTCTCAAGGGTGGGGTTGATCTCCTCCTTATAATATCTTAACTTCCTTTTCCCCTCTAGCTCCTTAGCATCCCATAGCTTATCATTAAATTTGGAGGTGATAACATCTTTGACACTATCTTTGCTTCTGAGGATGATCTACTGATTTACCCCCCAATGGTTGAGCCAAGACTAGGCATCCTTATGCCACCCACGCTTTAGGTGAAGTTGCGCATTTTGACTAAAGTTAGAAGCAATTTTAGGAACACTATTGGATTCCATGTTGTAAAGCTTCTTCTTATACATGAGATACTTAAACATCACCCTCCTTTCAGCAGGGGAGAGCCTAGCTTTGATCAAGAGGATAGGATAGGGGGTATTTCCCTTGATATTGAGATTGTAGGTTATGAATTGCTTTTGAATCATCTCAATATTTTTCCATGACTCTTTGGATATACTGCAACATCGTACTTCACAACTGTATAGGACAACAGGGGTGACGAGGGTCTGAAAGAAGAACTTTATTTTACTCCAAATACAAATATCGACATCCTTACAATTTTTTTCGAGCTCATAATAAGCTATCGAGACTCAAATAATCCTTTTCTCAATGTTGTAATTCTAGTTGAGTTGATAAGGAATGTCAATACCCAAATATTTTTAAGAAGAGATGTGTTCCAAGCAATTGTTATCATATACGAAATTTCCATGGGTGATCTTTTAGGATTTAATTATCATGATTTTAGTCTTGTCAGTATTAACCATCATACCCATCTTAGAGCAGTAGTCATGAAGAACCTTAAGTTGCTTGTTTGGGTCCTAATGCCTTCTAGCAAGAAGAACGATATCATTGGTGTAGAGGAGAAGAGTAATGATAATACCAGCAAGCTTGATCCCCTTGCACCCTGCGATTTCCAAACACTCCTCTAGCTTATCGATGTAAACACAAAAAAGGGTAGGGGAAAGGGGACACCCTTGCTTAAGCTTGATATTGCATTTAATATCTTTAGACCACCCTTCGTTGGTCTTAATCTTGTAAACGACCGTCTCGTATGGCGATTCACAACGAGCTACAACTCAAGAGGAATCATTATCTCACCAAGTCTTTTCCAAAACTTATCCCTGGAACAATGGAAAAGGGTTTTCTAAAGTCTATAAAGCAACAAAAGAGATCAAATTTACTATTGCGACATTCCTCGGCAATGATGCTGAGAGTGATAATATGGTCGATAGTCGAGTGGTATCTCAACTATCATAGCCACAATTTCTTATTTTCCATGTTAAAGTGGCATTTTTCTTATCCTTGTTATTGTTTTTGTTTTCAATTGTGGTTGTTCATATAGAAGATTTATAACGTTTACCTTAGATTTTTTCTTTGGTACATTTGCTTCATGTAACTTTCTTAATTTTTACTTTTTATTTTTAAATGCATTCTTCTATTAGGGTCATATAGAAAGGCTTAGGACATTTATCTTAGAAATTTTTAGTGTATTTACTTTGTTACTTAATTTTTTAAGTGTATTTTTTGATGAGGGCCTCTTCTTTTAGGTAGATTTTTTTCTTTTTTTCATCTATTTTATATTTATTTTTTTAGTTTTTTTTTTTTTTTAATGGCTATAATAAAAATGTTATCGCGTCCACACTTTGTTTTTTCCATGGTAACGTTTCCTTCCTCTTATCAACATGACTTCATCATGTTCCTTTATGTCTATATCTTATTAACAATTCAAGGTGGGCTAACCTAAGGTTTCTCTCATTTGGAAACAACCTTAAATGCATTGTAATAGCTTTACATCTATCATAATGCACTTCTTCAAAGTCAACATTTTAATATGGAAACAAGCTACAATAAGGCATCACCCATGTTATATTCCTCCCTCTATTACTATGAATAAAGACTTTGTTTGAGGAAATCACCACCTTTTATTATAGGTATCTCTATAGATGGAGGGAGTGATAGTGATGACGGTTGAGGACAATATAATAAAGAGTTGATTATGTAGGATTAAGTGTCATGGCACAATAACTAGCCATCATTTCAAACGTATTGCTGGTGTTGAAAACATTTACTAGATTGGCATAAAAGCCTCAGCTTAGTTTACATAAGATGGGAGAAGTAGTCTTCATCAATGTTTTTGTTTTTTCATAGAAAAATAAATGTTATTTTATTCATCAAAGATTAATGAAGTTACATTTTTCATATGCGAAAATGCATTACATAGATACACGATGAGAAAAAAGCTATCAACCATCCGAGAAATAAAAACCTAGAAGGGCAAGCATAAAGACCATTCCAGATGGAATTTTACTACACATTTCAGAAAAAACATTTAAACCCTGGGGTTCAAACAAGAAAAAAAACCCTAGGGCCCAGAAAAGAAATTTTTTCTACACAGAAACTACAAGATCGAAACCCATAAATAAAATAGCATTGAGAAAAATCTAAAAAATAGAAAAATGACTGAGAGTGTCCATACGCAAGCCCAGAACTAGGAAAAAAAACATTACATGAGAAGGGTGATGAAAACAAAAACAGTAACATTAATGTTGCAATAGCAACAGAGCCTGCAATAGTAAAAATGGCAATAGTACAGGCAAATATGATGCATAAATGGTTGTCAATAGTGAAACAACCTATAGATACAACACAATAGAGAAGAGGGGGTAGAAACCCACGAATACCCCAAAACAATGTTAAACCTCAAACAACATAATGACACCAAAGGGAATAGCAACAAACCATGACCCCAACAAAGAGAGTGACAAACCAACTGATAACGATGGAATGTAGCATGTGGTGGCATCAATGAGCAAGAAACACAACCCAAAACCCCAAAAATGGTGAAAAACTAACAGAATGAAGCTACACCTAGACAGGGCAGTAAGAGATATGACAACCCCTTCATGGCAGTGGAAGAAGACAACATGAAAGAGAGGGCATCAACAACTACCAAAACCCCAAAAATGGTGAAAAAACAAACAGAATGAAGCTACACCTAGACAGGGAGGTAAGAGATATGACAACCCATTCATGGCAGTGGAAGAAGACAACATGAAAGAGAGGGCATCAACAACTAGGGTTCTATCTGTCAAATCCTTTTCCTTGTCAATGCCTCCTATAGTTTTCATGAATGTTCACTCTGAGCTTAACATCAATCCATCTACTATATCGAATTATTCAATGCATGCTCTAATTATCAAATTCCATTACCATATATTAAGCACAACCCTCCATTTGCTAATGTTGATTCCTTCGATACACTCTTTATGCCATCCCCAACCCTAGAGTAAATGCTATATGGTTTATAACATTTTAATGGCCCTTAACCCTTTGAGACTTCATCAAGGACCTATGCGCCCTAATTACCTCTTTTGACCTTGACCAATGCATTGAGACAACCATCTTGGGATACAAGACATCATAAAGTTACCCACATTCCACTATAAGGCCAATATCATTTATGAAGGATCTATATTATGATTTTAGGTCGCGTTCATTGCCAATGAGCCTTAGAGATTCATTTATGGTATAATTCCCTTATTTTCTTACCTTAATTCTGGTCAAGGTCCCAATAGCCACATCCCCATTGTGTAAACTTTTTATATCCATATCCATATCCACCTTGTATGACAAATTTCCTCTTTAAGTGTCTATGTTATGGCCATGGCCTTGATCATGACCCAATAGCTCAAGCAACTTAAGTTATCATGAAAATACCTCAACTTCTTCCTCGACCATCACCTCATAATCATACCTAGTGCAAAAAATATCATATCAATGTCCATGTCCCACTTTAGGAATGATGATATAGTAAACAAGGCATGTTGTGTGGTTTGAGGTCTTGCTCATGTCTCTTAGTTCCTAGAAGATTCACCTAGGAGCTAAGGACCTTATTTTCATGCCATACACACTAGCAAGGCTTTGAGACACATCTTTGCATTATAGGAGCAACCATATTCCACATAGAGGCAGGACATCCTCATTTTCTAAGTATCCCCCATTAAGACACTAGTAGCTTTGCTATGAGTTTAAAATTAAATAATAATTATTATTCTTTATTACCTTTTTAATCAAAGCTATATATATATATATAATATATATATATATAATATATATAAACTATATTATTTTTTCCTATTTAAAAATAAATGAATAATTATTATAATTTAAATATCAATGTTTTCATGGATTTGACAGGAAATATAGAAAATAGTTAATATATTCCCCATAGTAAAATAAAATGGTTTCAATATTCACCTATGTAAATTCATTCTAACCATGGATTTATTAAGGCACGTGAGGGATTAAATTTGGTGAGGTGTGAATTTCTTTTAGAGCACAATATAAGATTTTCATTGTTTAAATTGCATTTTTTAACATATAAATAGATTCAACCCCTTCAAAATCTTCTTGAACACTTGGACTGTGTATACACAACTTAAACTTGCAATTCCAAAAAATATTTTAATTGAAATATTTTACTTATAACTCATTTTTATTTATTTATTCTTAATAAGTTT
>APFE030208474.1:3210-38778 GCA_000404065.3 Pinus taeda
AATAATGCAAGTGGTTTCAAGTCTTGTCACTTCTCACAAGTCCCGGAATGGGTCCTCCAAGGTGCAGGAGAGGGGTAACAGGGACGGTGACAAACGGTGACAAATTACTGTGTAACAATGATAATGAGTCCCTTTCGCTCTTTTATTTATACAAAACTAGAGCTTCCAACATCTCCCTAGAAAATAGGGATACATGGTTCCCTAACTTGAGAATAACTCTTCCTTAACTCTCACTGACTTGGCTGCCAATGAACCTGGTTTGCTTGACTGTCAGTAACACCGAGATGATGAGATAGAGTGGAGGAATATTCAAATGATTTGAGGAGTTAAGGAGGGAAACCAACTGCTAAAATATATTTTTCTTGCCTACTCCGAATTCCTACACTTAAGTCAACCCAAAATTGCTCCAATTCCTTCATTTAAAACACATTAGGCCACATGACATATTAACTCACCTTTACTCTTCTCACTAAGAGAAATATAACAAAATATGTAAATAAATGTCAGAAAAGTCAATTTAGTAGCTGGAGAGTGGTATTGTGATCCATATAGTTTAACTATTGATGAGCCTCATCATCACCCCCCTACTAAAATTGTTTCTCATCCTCTAAGAAACCTAGTCATTTATATCCATATCTTTCAGAGCCTTGGTGGCCTCTCTAACATCTCAATCTTCTGTGGATGGTGTCTCTTCTTGATGATAGAAACATGCATTTTTCTCTATCTCTTCCTAGTTCTTCCTTTCCTCTTCTTCCTTCCTACATTCCAAAAATCCCAATAGAAAAGGTTCACTAAGCTTTAGTCCAATCCAATTGATCTTCATTCTTTGCATGGCCTTCTTATACAGGGGTGTCCTTTCTAATGCATTTCTCAATCTCTCTGGAGAGTGGTACTCCCTAATCTGGAGACTGCGTGGTAGGTTATTCCATATCCTTTGGCTTGCTTGTTGGCTCTCAGTTCCCAGCAATATTAAAGTGTTCTCAAAGTGGAAGATGGCGTGTTCTTGGGTAGTCAGGTATCTTGGTGCAAGTAGATCATCATTGGAAATGATGTTGTTGTTACTAATAACAACCATGGAATTTATTTGTTCTACTATGATGTAGAGGGGATCTCTTTCCTCTTTTTCTACCATTCTCTTCACCTCCTCAGCCCTAGCCTCCTCATGATGACTTATCCATGATGCAATGGTCATCACTTGCAAGTCCCCTAACTTTGCATTGGGGTCCCATAGATTCAAGTCTTTCAAGGCAAGGTTGTGCATGTAGAATTCAAATAATTTGGTCATGCATTCAAGGGTTCTCTTGTCACATAGCTATATGAATTTCCTATAATATTTGAATGGCATGGTCCCCCGTTGTGCCAATGTCTTAATTTGAAATCACATCTATTGATCTTTGAGGTATAGTGCATACGATTTATATGGTATCATACATTGAAGTGCCTCTAGGGAGATGCTTGCCATTGTGGCCAATCTACTCTCCTTTTCTTGCAACTTCCTCCTCAGCCATGTGTTTTTTCCTGTAACTATGTTATCATGGCGTACTTTTTATCTCTCAATTCACTCAACTCCTTGCCCATCTCTAGGAGGTTTTCTTCCATATGGCCCATGTCTTCTACTTTATTTGACTTAGCAATTTTCATCCATTGATTTATCCTTCCTCTTTATTTTTCATGTTCAAATAAGATAGGGATTGTAAATTTATGTGGTATCACTCTACCTCCCTCAATAAAATTGTATTAGGAGTTAAGATTTGGCTATGGGCTAGGCTCCTTCAACTCTAGAAAATCTCCCTCAAATGTCTTTAGAGAAGATTTCCCCTCCTATACCTATGGTGTTTCTTCCTTGCATTCTTTGTTCCCCTACTACTTTTCCTGTGGCTCTTTCTGTCTTTCCTATAGCACTACGAATGTTTCTTGTAGCATTGCTTGGAGATTTTGTAGCAGCAATTTTCTTTTCTACTGGAGGGTTATAGGTGCCTTGGTTTGCTTAGATGATGTTGCCCCAGTGACAGGCTTCCTAACATAGGTGATAGTACCCTTTGGGGTTGCTTCTCGTGATGTGACTTTCTCATCCTTCATTCCCATGGACTCTAGCTCCTCCTCCTTAGATTGTGATTCTTCAATTATGATGGGGGTTTTTGTTGGTGTTTATGGCTTCCCATACTTAATCCTAGTTCTTATTCTTGTTTTGAAATAGAGGGGAGTCTGCCTATGCCTTTTCTTATTGGGCTTGATAGGTGTTTTTAATTAATCCAAAGCAACAACTGCCTCATTTTCAGTGGGTTCAAGAGACAATGGTGGGGATATATCCTCTTCTTCAAGTGTCATAACTTTCTTAGGGAGAGGCTATGCCTTTTGCTCCTTCTCTCCTTCTTTCTTTTCTTCCTCCTCTTCTTCTTTTTCTTCTACCTTTGTTTTGTCTGCCTTTGCTTCTTCTACTCCTTGTTCCTCTTCTTCTCCTTCCTCTTCACCCTCTTCCTCTTCAACACTAGAGGTTGGGGTCCCACCATGTTTAAGGGCTTGAGTTTCAAGGAAGGATTCTCTATCCATGTCCCTAAATATGGACTAGAGAAGAGGAATTCTCAATTGGCTTAAGGTATCTTCCATTATTAGCTTGATGAGACCATGGTGTGCTAACTGCTGGGGTTTCCCCTCTTTCACCTTCTCACTCATGTCTATATGGATTGTAAAATGAAATAGGGCACACTGAGCCTTTGGTTTATGTGTACTCTAGCTTTGAATTTCAACTCATGGTGGAGTCTGAATTCATAGCCATAGACTACACTTAGTCTCCATTCATAAGAAATGTACTTAAGGATGTGCTATCCCAGCTCATCCCAAGGATAGGGAAGGTTGTCCCTTCTCACCCCATTTTTGTCTTCAATTGGATTTTCATCATTTAGGAAGAAATTTTTCTTAGCAAAGGTGTTGTTGGTCTTGTCCTCCTTTCTCCATTGAACCCCTAGAGGAAGTGTTGTCACTCTGTTGATCACATTAGGGTTGATGGTAATGGACAGCCCTCTAACCACAGTGATAGCACTTTTTCTTTATTAAGGGTTTAGTTCCATGGAAAACACATAGTTTATATCATCATTGTATCCCTTGAACAACTGAAAAAAGCCTAACTAGTGATGCCTCCTAAATATATCTACCACAGGGGGATGTAGGTGAATTCTTGATGTATCTGTGGGTTCTCTTCTATTAAATCCCCCTATGATTTTATTTTATGTTCTAGCTAAGTGCAAGAGGTTTTGTAGGATAGCTTTAGTATGGATTTCAAGGTGGCTGAGAGATTAACCTTTTTAGTGGATGATTGTAATTTACACAATTCCTTATAGACACATAATATTTCTTATATAGCCCTCAGCTCTATCTAATTCCTAAGATGACTGTAATTGCTAGAAAAGTTTAGAGTTTATCAATTATCAAAACATGGATAGAGGAGAGATGGGCCACTTACTTCTCACTATAATGATTAGGATTATTCCAATTGATGACCAAGGTGACCCTAGGCACCCCCTTGTAGATTTCCTGTGGAATTGCAGTGCTACTTGTAGCTTACTATAGGCTTATAAGTTTCCTATAGTTGTTTCCTTTAGGATGGCCAAAGAAAGGTTCGAATTTTGATGGATTCCTAAGTTGGTCCCTATCACCTTGATCTCAAAATAAGGAAAAAAAGTGCATGAAATTTTGGGGTTTTATTCTATTTATGGTCGAGGCTCAGAGCATTGTGCTAGATGGTAGAGGTATGAGATTTCCTAATTGGGTTGGCCCACTATTGGTGATCATTCACTAGCTCCTCGTAATCATCACCCACTCTCCCTTAACTGATTTGACCACCTTTTTTACTAATTCCAATTGACGTGACACTCTTACGTGGCATGATGATTGGGAGTTCACTTTTTGATCACAAGCTGAGGGTGGCCAAGTTAACTCGCCACCTCCAACTTATAAAAATACCTTTATTTGACATTTATAAATTTTCCATTATATCGTACTTAGGGAAGCGTTTGGTAAGTTTGCATACCCGTACCTACCTTTCGCTGATCCATGCATGTTGGAATATTTTCCTTCTATGCTACTACTAAGGGAAGTGCTCTTTTACTATCTTCCTTTGTATTTCTTCCTAGTTGCATAACCGATTGCTTGTCTATTCATGTGTTCAGGTGCATGGTTTCTCTTTGCTACTACTGTACCTATGGAGACTGGATAAGAGAAACAAGGTTTCAGATATTATGGTACTCCTCCTTACTCTGGTTGGGAAGAAAAATGAAGGCTCAAGCTAGTTGCAATAATGGAACACGGTGCTACAGGAGATTCTGTAGTTGTGTCTTTTCTTCCTTTTACAATGATTTTTCCTAAGAGGGATGTTGGGTAGTGTTGTAGGGGTTGGAATATGATGGAAGAGATCTGATGGAGTAGTGAATGTCTAAGGCAATGGAGGACATGTCCTCTCATTTATTCATTACATTTTGGACATTTTCCTTTGTTTTTTTCTTGAATGAGACAGAGCTAGGTATGGGTATTGTGATTTGGACTAGGGATGCATGGATGATGGGTGAGTGGTTTAATGAAGTCTGAGGTCTGTGGTAAACCTTGAATAGTAATTCATGACCATCTTCTAATTGAGCCCCCTTTCCTGTAGCATTTCATGACATCCTGTAGCAATCCAGAAAATGCAAAAAAAAATGAATTTTAATGCCTGAGAATGGATATGAGTGGTAGGGACATGGTTGGCATGGATGAGATGGATTTGATAGAGGGAGAAATGGAATGAAACTTGGTTCCCTATAGATTTGAATTTTTCACTGCCTTCAAAACCTCCAAAATCACAGGACTTGTTAGTGGATAGGTATGAGTTCCCTGCCATGGTATTTTTTTTTTTTCTTCTTTTCTCTCTTTTTTTTTTGAAAGATGCACATGCTGCCTCAATAGAGGTTTTCATCCATGCCTCTTATTGTTTGCTTTTTTTTATTTCTTTCACAAATAAAAATAGCTTTCGGTAATTGTGTGACTTGGAAGATAGGACACTCCCAATCAAATTTACCTCCTTACTAAAGGTGGTGATGAATTCCTCGATGGAGAGAGGTATTTTGTAATATTTCAATATGTATCCATTGACAAGTAGGGCAATGCGTTCCTCATCACTTTTCCTAATTTGAACAACCCCATTTTCATAGAACTTCTCTATCAGATATGGGCCTAACCAACTTGTCATCAATTGTCCTTTGAATACCTTAAACCAGGAGTCATATACCAGAGCCAAATCCCCTTTTTGAAAAACCTTTTCCTTGATGTTCTTATCATTGTACTTGGATAACTTTAGTGTGTAGGAGGGCATGCATCCTGAATTCATCTGTACCATTCAGCTAGAGCAACATCTCCTGATGTTCCTTTGTGACATCCAAATCCAACTGTGCTTCCATTCTCAGGGTCTTGTACTCTAACTCAATGGAGATAAAAGCCTTATTTCCATATAAAGTTCCATAAGGGATCAAACTAGTGGTTGTCTTCCAGATTGTATTATAGGCCCAAGTGGCCTCCACTAGTCTATCAACCCAATCGTCTCTTTTGCTACTCATAACCTTGGTGTGGATTCCTTCCAATGATCTGTCTCTGACATCTACTTGTCCATTGGCCCAAGGATGATAGGAAGTTGACTTTTTGTGTTTTAGTCTATGCAACCCCAACAAATTTTCGATCATATGTGATGCGAATTGAACTCCCTGATTGGTGACTAGTTCTCTAGGGTACCAAAACTTGTAGAATACATTATCCCTTAAGAAATAAACCACTTTCTCCTCTGTTGCTACCTTGACAGCCTTGGTCTTAGCCCACTTTGTCAAATAATTATGTACTTTTTTCCCCCTGATGGTGGATCAGTGGGGCCAATTAAATCCATGCCCCACTTGTCAAATGGCTCTAGAGTCAACTCAGGTTGCAAGGTAATTTCATCCTTGGTAGTAGGTTTTCCCATCCTCTAGCACTGATCACATCGACTGGTGTATCTTCTTGCATCTTGGTGGAGAGTGGGCTAGTAGTAGCCAACTTGTAGTACCTTGAAAGTTGTCCTCATGGTTGTAAAGTGACCTCCACAAGGCCCATGATAACAAGATAGAAGGATGTCAAATACTTCCTCCTCCATAACACACCTCCTCAAAATTTTATGTCGTCCCAACTTGAAGAGATTTCCTCCAATCCAAGTGAATGTAGCACTCTTCCTTACAATTCTCCTCTTCTCCATCAATGATAGATTCGAAGGGACTTTGTAGCAGCTAAGCAGTTGACTATGTCATCAAACCATAGCGAGAGAACTGAAATAACAAATAAATGCTCATCTGGAAGTTGATAATAAACCATTCCTTCCTCAAATGTAGGCAAAGAAAGTCTAGAAAAAAATAATGTCAACTACATTTTCTCTACCCGGCTTATCAATGATAGTTAAATCAAACTGTTGTAATAAAAGAAACCATCTAATAATTATAGCATTCACATCAGGCATGTTCATTAAGTATTTGATAGCAACATGGTTACTATGCACAATGGTTTGATAACTAGTGATATGTATGAATTTGTTCAAGGAGTGGACAATAACTAAGAGTTCCTTTTCAGTCACAATGTAGTTTAATTAAGCCTTCGACATATTTTTGCTAATGAAGTAAATGCCATAATGAAAATTGTCACCTATCTAGCCTAGAGATACTCCTATATCTGTGTTATATGCATCAGTATGGATGTGGAAAGGAAGATCCCAATTTAGGCCTCTAAGTATGGGTGCAATAGTTAACTTGTCCTTCAATATTTCTAGGGTGTCTTGGCAACTTTCTGACCAGCAAAATTCAGAGTCCTTGGCCAACAATCCTAACAATAGTGAGGGTAATTTGTTGAAGTCTTTTATAAATACCTTATAATATTTATCTAAGCCTAAGAAACTCCTGACATCCCTCCAATGTTGAGGAGTAGGGACCCTTTTTATCATGGAAATTTTATTTGGGTCCAGTTGTAGTCCTTCCTGGGATATTGAGTGACCCAAAATAGTCACCACATTCATCAAGATTTTACACTTCTCGAGGCTATGTGATAGGTTCATTTCAATGCACTTATTTAATACTTTCCCCAAGTTAGAGAGAGCCTCTAGGAAATCACACCCATATGGAGTGAAAACATCCACATAGATTTCTATAGAGTCATCAACTAGCTAAGCATATATGCTCAAAACTCCCCTTTGAAAAGTGGCAGGGGAATTACATAATCCAAAAGGAAGGACCCTATAAGAAAAGGTACCACAAAGACAAGTGAAGGTGGTTTCCTCTTGGTCCTCTGGGCTAATATAAACCTGATTATAACCACTAAATCCATCCAAGAAAGAGAAGAACTTCTTTTGTGCAAGACAATCCAATACTTGATCAATGAAAGGTAGAGGAAAATGGTATTTATTAGTGGCTTTGTTTATTTCTCTGTAACCCACAAAGCTCCTCCTCTTTCCATTCTATTTTGGGAACAAAACTAAAGGGGACACCAACTCATTAACTGATATGGGGTAAATGAGTTGTTCATCCAAGAACTTATACAATTCTTCTTCGACTACGTCTTTAAGGGATCGGTTCATTCTCCTATGAGGTTGGTGCATTGGTTTTCATCCTTTCATAATGTAGATGTGGTGAGTACAGACTTAAGGATGTACTCCCTTCATTTCCTTATAGCTCTAGGAAAAAGCATCCAAGTTCTCTCTTGACATGTTGCACAACTTCTCTTCTTGATGGGATTAGAGAGGGGTTGATTTTAAATGTTTTAGATGGAAAAATTTATACCATTTTTACATGAGTAGGACCTGAGTCAACTAGGCACAAATCAGTCTGAGGTTTATCTTAATATTTCTTCACCAGCTCATCAAGAGGCATGATTTTGGGGGACTGGTTCTGGTGAACTTGATCAATGAGGTCATCTTCATCAGGTTTCCCCCCTCTTATAATAGCATCTAGGGTATATATTGGGTAGCATGTGCTATGGTATACCTCATCTTCCTCCTCCTCTTCCAACCATAAGCATAAGTCACGCTCTAGGGATGGTTGAGTAGGAGGGTACGAGATCAACTATTTGGACAAATGCCCATTCTTAATGGTCATGTTCACAACTCTCCAACTTATGTAAGCATCGGTAGTGTCTAGCCTTGTAATTCCAAGGATGAGAGGATAACCATTATATTTTGTCTTGGGCTGTATAACTAAGAAGTGTTATAGACATATTTCAGCACATCAACCCCAAACTTATATGTTGATAAAATAGGGCTCATCAACTCCTAAAAGAATTGTTTCATGCCCTAAAGGAACATAGTCATCTAAATACATCATTCCCCAAAAGTTCCACCTGAGAAACCATACAGAAATGGCCTAAATTAAACCATAATGACTGCTCCACTGGCAAAGTGCGATGCATACTAAGTGGTACACTGCCAGGGTGTGATGCATACTGATTAGGCCTTCTATAGGGTGCGATGGGTGAGGATGGAGAAAAGTCCGAGACAATTTACTAGGTGGTTGCTCATAGAATCTTCTAGAAACCTCTCCTATGCCACTTCCCTCTTTGAATTCGGCAAAGGATAAATAAGGGATCTAAGAAATCTCCAAGTGGAATGACACTAATCAAACCGCATGGATGACTCACACCCTTGCACACATCTATAAATGGATCTCCAGTTCAAGAGATATAGAGGCTGGAATATTGTGAATTGCAAGAAGTGCTGATAGTTTGTAATTAAGGAAGGAACATTGTATTGTTGGTCTGATCTTGCCATTTCATGAGGTGAAAAAGAATTGAAGCTAGAAGGATGATGCTGGATCACACAACTGGGTTGTAATTCTCCCTTCTATTAATAAATTTCTTCAAGTTTTCTTCCATATGATTATGCAATTGTGAATATTATCATTTGTGAATGCTATCATTTTTTCATTATATATCTGATTATGTAATGTTTATGTTGTAATAGATCACGATGCTTTGATGGTTCTTTGTTGCTATACTTGTGCAGGTACTCTCCAAGCATGTTAAGTACGGGGAGGAGTTGTGGGATCTGTCAAAGGGGAGAGAGAGCAAGGAAGGGATTAAGCGGAAGCTCCAAGTTGGTTCTGTTATCTTTCTCTTATCTGTTACACATAGAAGAAATCGTTGAATTGCTTTAAATTGTTGTTTCTAGGGTAGCTGTCAAACCTAGAGGGCTAGCATTATTTAGGAATACTAGTTTTCCTAGAAACAAATTGGTGACTCTGCTGGGGAAGAACATAAGTTTGTTTGTTTTATAAACTATAAAAAAATCCTGAAGTCAGCTAGGTAGCCTTTGAACTGCTCTTGCTCTGCAATTGCATAGTAGATGAATGCTGCTTCAGTCAATATTTGGTTTAGTTTATGACTTAAACATTTAACTTACAAGCATTCTAGATTCCCATTTGGTAGCTCAGTGACCTCCCAAGACATTCCTTCATACCTTGCTCTTTACTATTCATTAAAACTCAGCTTAAATCATTGAAAATCGCTACACATCTGAGCCAAAACCCATTTCAGTTGCGCTTCGTGGACCATCGCACTATCTTCCACTGTAACCCAGTATGCATCACACCTCCCGAGTGTGGTAAGTGCGATGCATCCCTATTTCTATGAAGCCTAGGTGCGATGACTAACTGAACTCTTTTTCCATTCTATAAATTGGGGGTTTTTTACCTTGTTTTCAGTTTTATTTAGTTGTTTTGCTGCGTATGAACAATGCCTACTTATTGAAGCCTACTTGAATCACGTAAATCAGCGTCAATTATATTAGGATTAGTGAATGTTTCTGTGTGTTTTTCCATCATTTACAATACTTTGTCGAAAAGTTGTTTAAATCGATTTGTCGCTTTGATGCAAAAACTGTCGTAATTGTGGTTTTGTGTCAAAAAGATAAGTGTCGTGAATTCTTCCTTCCTTTGATAATCGATTGAACTTTCATTCACATATTTGTTCTTATTGGTTTATATTCAAAGTGTCGAAGGTAGTTTTATTCAAAATTGAAAAGTGTCATGGAGTCTTCCTTTCTCTTTTGAAGAAGAAGTTGTTGAAATGTTGTTTTGAATGAAATATTTCAGAGCTTTGTTGCATTTAGTTTTCCTTATTGCCATTTTTTCACATTAAGGAGAATGAAAACAAATACATGCATTTGCATTTATCATTTTTAGATTTGTATGCAAAAGTATGATTTAGGAAAATTCACTAGGGTGTGCTCTTTGCTCTTTGTTTAAAAGCACTGTAATTTTCTTTCCCTAGTAGATAGGATTTTCATTGCTCAAAATAAACAAAGATTGTTTATCATTGTAGATTGCATCTTAGGAATTTCAAATTATCATCACACGGTGAACCATTGAAAAGAAAAATCTAAGCAAGATCAACTTTAAAATCAATTTCAATAAACCTAACAATTATTTGGAACTTAACGCAACATATCTAGAGGTCTAGGCTAGAGACATGTTCTGACGTCATTAAAACTAGTCGCTATCATTTTCATTGAAGGTTGGATGATTTCTCCTCCTTGATACAACAAGTGCTAGCACGGACTTGTGCTCCCCATACCATTACGTATATGTTGGGAGACCACAATAGGCTTATATCCTTTATCCATAGGAAGCTGAGTCTACCGCCTTATTGATCGCAATGCATTGAACACATCATTCAAGAAGATTGGCCATCGTACATAAGTCCTTGGTAATTTCTCTTTAATTTATCACCAAGGTGTATATTGCAATTTTGTGATTGGTTTCATAATCCCTCTATCTAGATTTTCTAGAGTAGTCACTTTAGTTCCTTTTCAACTCCTTAAAAGAAAAGGTCCATCAGAGCACTTGTCCTTTCAGGCTCATTAAAAATCGAAGGAGACTAGAGTCATCTTTAGCTTTTTCTCGACTCTTAGAAACTAAAAAAGCAAAGTTGTGTCCACGCGTCTTTAAAATTAATTGAAATTGGTGTAACATATTTTTCCCCTTAATTTTGAGTTGATCAAGTAATCTGCAATCGTCGAATAAAGTCAATCAAAACCCCGTCATTCGCGGAGACTAGTGAGTCAACTGTTTTTGACTTCGGAAGCAAATCCAATCCGAAAAAAGCGATCTCATTTAACTGAGTCTAATTCATCTGCTTTATTTCAAATTTTTGTTTCAACATTGTCAGAGACTATAGTTACTTTGATTATCTCTGGTACATCTGCCTTAAGAGAAGAAGTTCTGCAATTACAAGAGGACATTCGAACTGATCCTACTATAAGAGTAGACACTTCTATACCTGAAACAACTCCATCTAGAATTGATCTAGAACCCCTCTCAGTTCAAACCGACGTTACATTTGAACCAGTAGTTGTTCAAGAACCTCCATTTGAGACTGAAGTTCATTTATCTGAACATCTAGAAGTTGAATTTCAGTATTTAGAAGGTGTCACTCCTCCAGTATCTGTCACTGCAGAAGCTATACCTTCCTTGGCCCCAGAAATATTTTACGGACCTGATGGTCTACCTCTTCCACCTAGTCTGATAGCTATAGAGGAGATAGTAGAGGATCCCCTGTCTAGTACCCCGTTTCATTTTGGAATCGTGATTCATTTGTATCCTTCTACTCCTGAGTTTGGTTCTTTTAATCCTCCTTCATCACAAGTTCTTATCAAATTGCTAGGAAATCTTTTGGATAGACTAAACATGTCTGAGCAACCATCAACATCTAGGAATGTGTCATCTGATGTAGTTGCAGCAGAACCTTCTGCTACTATTCCTACAATTTTCGCTGGTATACCATCTGTCCCAGCTGGTTATCAATCACTGGCTGGAGTCCACTCAGGGTGGCACCATGGTCTGCTCCCATTTATTCATCCATAATCCCATCTGGTATTTCTTATGTAGAAACTCACCAATTCGATCCTGCATGCTAGTATCAATTTGGGCAAACTAGTTTTCAAAGGCCGATATATCCTTTAAACACTGGACTGCTACCATATGGAGAGCAATATGTTTTTTCATTGTTTCCTCCTATAAAACAACCATAGGGGAGTTTCCAAGAGTATTCAGGTCAAACTAGAATTACACCTAGTGGTTGGATACCAATACTGCCAGAACAACCAAGGGTTGTATATCCAACGCAATCGATCCAACCTGTGTCGAATATTCCCACTACACCTGCCATTACGACTATGTCACAAGCAGAAGCACAACCTGTTGTGTCTCAACCTCAACCTTCTTCTTCTTCCTCGCAACCTCAAGTTTCAAGACAGAAGACTCAAGTCTCTTAGGTTGTGATACAATAGCCACTTGTCTGTACGGCTCAATCACAACCTCAGGTTAGTGCTCCTTTATATGGAATGACTCATGCACAAACGGGTATTGTCAATCTACAACTTGGTCAATTCTGTTGTATTGGGAAACAACAAATGGTCAAACAACCATGGCAGCCACAATACCAACAACCACAATTCCAGTAAACCCAAGCTTAGTTTGGGCTTGGTTTACAAGCTCAGACTAGATTTGGTCAATATCAAGCTTACCAAGGACCTGAACAACAAGGCTTTGTAGGTTATGGATAGCCACATTTTCAAAACAGTTATCAATAACCACAATGTACTGGTTATGTCCAACAACCTTATCAAAGTTACCAGCATCAGATACATTATGCTGGTATGCAAAGACCTACTGCTCAAGCGACTCCATCTTATCCTCGGTATGCTCCACCTAACCTAAATCAACTGCTACCTTTTGTAGTAACTCTAGAATTACCAGATTCAAACTGGCTAATGAATGATCCAATTGCGTACGCCCCTTGGTGGCCAGCGATTCCTCATAAACTTCCCTCTCATATTCCTAAATTCAATGGAAATCCAGGTGAAGATCTATCCAATCACGTAATGACTTTTCATCTGTGGTGCTCATCTAACACTCTAAATGATGATTCGATTAGGCTTTGCCTTTTTCAAAGAATGCTCACTGGTCTAGCAGCGAAATGGTATATTGAATTTCCTAGAGCTTCGTTTGATAACTTCACCTTCCTTACCACTAATTTTCTAACCCACTTTTAGTTACCTATTAGGTAGGAAACATGAATAGAACTCCTTACCAATTTTAAACAAACCACATTCACTCACATATTTCATCACATTCATGAGTGGTGGCATCATTGTTGAATGGTAAAGACATATGTTACTGATTAGCTGTTAGCTGAGTGGTTTATTAAGTCCTTATTGCCATCTATCACTGAGGACGTGGTGAAAGGAGGAATTGTCACTGAAGATCAAGTCATTGCTCGTGCTCAACATTTAGATTTGATCTATACTCAATCTAGCACACTCTATGACAAAATCCCTGATGCTCCTAGACCTTCTTTTTCTGTTCCCCCTCCACCTAAATCGAATAGGGACTCTCATGCCTATGGCGGTGTGATTGGTGCCTCAAGCACACAAACCGCAAGAGCTTCATCTGGTCAAGCTCTTGTTGTTTCTAGACAAAATGCAAATGACAATTCTCTTGCCTCGAAGATTAACGTTGTGTCATTTGACAAGGGAAAAACTCCAAAGCAACCAGGGGGCAAGAAGAAAGGGAAAAATAATAAGAAGAAATAGGAGAATCCCACTCCTGAAAAATCATCTGAAAACCCTACTGCAGCGAAGAAACCTCCTCGTTATCCATGCTTGACATGTAACTAGGAGCATTATAGAAGAGATTTTCCACATCAATCTGAGGTTTCAAAACTTTTGAAGGCTTCGAATACCTCAGTGGTGTTGACTGATCCATTTCCAAACCTAGAAACTAATCTGGTTGCTATCGATAATGCTTCCACATCCCAAGTGCTAATGCTATCCATCTCAAAAAAGAAAAATGATGCTTTGGTATTGAAAAGGGGTAAAGATTATGGGAATCCATCATCCTTGAACAACCAGGCTATAGATCAACCTAGTGGTTTGGCAACAACTTCGCCAGAAGTTGTTCCACCAATTATTCTTGAATTAACTATAAATCCACCAAAGGGAGTCGTACATAAATTGACATTTAATCCTCGTGCTTGAGCTACTCAGAATTATAATATAGTGGAGGATCTGGCTCAATCACAATCTGCTATGTCAACACTTGAGGTATTGCAAAATTGTCCCTCCCAAAAGTAGGCTTTGTTATCAGCAATAGGTGGGATCGATCCAACGGATTCCAATCTTGTGGCCTTTAACCATAAAGGATATATGCCTCAATTACCGGCCCAACTCGCTTTCCTTATACAGGTAAAATACCTCAATAAAAATGTTCATCGAACCATCATGATGAGGGGGAATCTACTTGTATTATGTCAATGAGTTGTTGGAAAACTCTTGGTTCACCACCCTTGTCACGATCACCAACAACATTAAAAGTGTTCGATGGAAGAACGTACACTCCATATGGGATCTTAAGTAACTTGCAAGTTGAAATAAGGGGAAAAAAGGTAGAAATTGAAGTCGAGGTCATTGATGGAAACCTTGATTACAATGTTTTACTAGGAAGGCCCTGGATTTATGCTATGGTTGCCATCGTGTGTATATATTTTAGAAAGATTGCATTTCCCTTCCAAGGTGGAATCACAATTGTTTACCAACTAGCCTTTTTTGCTAACAGTTCGCAAGCTATTGGAAGCATTCCATTGATCCATGGAATCTCACAATCACTACAAAATGTTGGAGTAGGTCTCCTAAAAGACCCTTCCTTAATGGGTACTTTTACCCTCCCGCCTCCATCTGGTTTCGCGGAAGTGGCCACAATGGAAACCATCAAATGATCTCTTCTACATCATCTGAGTTTAAGAAAAGTTCCAACTATTTTAATAGTGAGGATCATCGCGAGGCTTTTCCACGAGGCCCCATCGAATCTTTGTAGCAATCAGTTTTCTAGGCTTGGGCGGAAAACCCAAATTAGTATTCGATGAGTTTTTGGGTAGATAGGTCTTTAGAATATGGTACCTCTTCTGATCCTTGTTCTCGTATACATTCTATAGATGAATGGATCATCCAATCAATGATGGTAGAAGAGACGTCGTGGGATGATTACCACCATCATTCCCACCTTCGAGATGACAATGAAGATTATTCGAACGACCTCAATCATCCTTTAGTTTTGATTTTTTATTAAATTTTGTAAATACAGTATATTCCAAATGAAATCTATCCAACATTGAAGAAACTATTGCCATTAATATTTCGACCAAACCTAATATTGTATAGAATATTCACATTGGCAAATCTTGTTCTCCATCAGAACTAGAGATTTATTGCACTCTTTTTCGTGAATTTAGAGATGTATTTGCATGGTCATATGAAGAAATGCTAGGCATTGACTCAAGAATTGTTGAACATGAAATCAAGTTGTATCCAGATGTCAAACCAGTATGACAATGGCTTAGACATGTCCTTCCAAAGAAAGTCACTGCCATTAAAGTAGAGGTTGGAAAACTTTTGCATGCTGGCTTCATTTACCCTGTTCCTCTCACTGATTGGGTATCAAATATTGTTCCCGTGATGAAAAAACAAGGAATGATTAGGGTGTGCATCGATTATAGGGATGTAAATCAAGCATGTTCAAAGGACAACTATCCCACACCCTTTATCGACTAGATTATTGATGGATGTGCTGGATGCAAAATCTTTTCATTCATGGATGGATTTTCTGGATACAATCAAATCAATATCTTCCCACACTGTTATAGACACATTTGGGCACATCAACCCCAAACTTTGATGTCAATAAACTAGGGCTCATTAACCCCTAAAAGAGTTGTTTCATGCCCTAAAGGAACATAGTCATTTGAATACATCATTCCCCAAAAGTTGCATCTGAGAAACCATCCAAAAATGGCCTAAATTAAACCATACTGACTCCTCCACTGGCAAAGTGCAATGCATACTGAGTGGTACACTACCATGGTCTGATGCATACTCATTAGGCATTCTATAGGGTGCGATGGGCAAGGATGGACAAATGTGTGAGACAGTTTGCTAGGTGGTTGCTCATATAATCTTCTAGAAGCTTCTCCTGTGCCACTTGCCTCTCTGAATTCGCCCAAGGATGAATAAGGGATCTAAGAAATCTCCAAGTGGAACCAATTGTAACAAGTGGAATGACACTAATCAAACCCCATGGATGACTCACACCCTTGAACACATCTATAAATGGATCTCCAATTCAAGAGATCTAGATGCAAGAATATTGTGAATTGCAAGGAAGTGTTGATAGTTTGTAATTGAGGAAGGAGAATTGTATTGTTGGTGTGATCTTGCCATTTCATGAGGTGAAGAAGGATTGAAGCTGGGAGAATGATGCTGGACCAGACAACTGGGTTGTAATTCTCCCTTCTTTTAATAAATTTCTTCAAGTTTTCTTCCATATGATTATGCAATTGTGAATATTATCATTTGTGAATGCTATCATTTGTTCATTATATATCTGATTCTGTAATGTTTATGTTGTAATAGATCACGATGCTTTGATGGTTCTTTGTTGTTGTACTTGTGTAAGTACTCTTCAAGCGTGTTAAGTACGGGGAGGATTTATGAGATCTGTCAAAGGGGAGAGAGAGCAAAGTAGGGATTAAGTGGAAGCTGCAGGTTGGTTCCATTATCTTTCTCTTATCTGTTACACATAGAAGAAATCGTTGAATTGCTTTAAACTGTTGTTTTTAGGGTAGTTGCCAAACCTAGAGGGCTAACATTCTTTAGGAATACTAGTTTTCCTAGAAACAAATTGGTGACCCCACTGGGGAAGAAAAAATGTTTGTTTGTTATTATTGTTTTTTTTATAAACTATAGACAAAGCCTGAAGTCAGCCAAGTAGCCTTCGAACTGCTCTTGCTCTACAATTGCATAGTAGATGAATGCTGCTTCAGTCAATTTCTCATTTAGTTTATGAATTAAACATTTGAATTACAAGCATTCTAGATGCCCTTTTGGTAGCTCAATAACCTCCCAAGACATTCCTTCATACCTTGCTCTTTACTGTTCATTAAAACTCAACTTAACTCATTGAAAATAGTTGCACATCTGGGCCAAAACCCATTTCAATTGCGCTCCCTGGACCATCACACTGTCTTCCACTGTAAACCAGTATGCATCGCACATCCTAAGTGTGGTAATTGTGATGCATCCCTATTTTTGTGAAGCCTAGGTGTGATGACTGACTGAACTCTTTTTCCGTTCTAGAAATTGGGGGGTTTTGACCTTGTTTTCAGTTTTGTTTAGTTTTTTTGCTGCATATGAACAGTGCCTACTTACTAAAGCCTACTTGCATCACGTAAATCAACCTCAATTAGATTAGGATTAGTGAATGTTTTTGTGTGTTTGTTCATCATTTACAATCCCTTTTCCAAAAGTTGTTTAAATTGATTTGTTGCTTTGATGCAAAAAGTGTCGTAATTGTCATTTTGTGTCGAAAAGAGAAGTGTCATGAATTCTTCCTTCCTTTGATAATCGATTGAACTTTTCTTCATATATTTGATCTGATTTGTTTATATTCGAAGTGTTGAAAACATTTTTATTCAAAATTGAAAAGTGTCGTGGAGTCTTCCTTTCTCTTTTGAAGAAGAAATTGTCGAAAATGTCGTTTTGAATGAAATATTTCAGATCTTTGCTACATTTAGTTTTCCTTATTGCCATTTTTTCACATTAAGGAGAACGAAAAAAAATACATGCATTCGCATTTTGCATTTTTAGATTTGTGTGCGAAAATATGATTTAGGGAAATGCACTAGGGTGTGCTCTTTGCTCTTTGTTTAAAAGCACTGTAATTTTCTTTCCGTAGTAGCTGGGATTTTCATTGCACAAAACAAACAAAGATTATTTATCATTGTAGATTGCATCTTAGGAATTTCATATTATCATCACGTAGTGAACCATTGGAAGGAAAACTCTAGTAAAGATAAACTTCAAAATAAATTTCAATGAACCTAACAATGATTTGGAACTTAACGCAACATATCTAAAGGTCTAAGCTAGAGACGTGTTACAGTGTCATTAAAACTAGTGGCTATCATTTTAATTGAAGGTTGGGTGATTCCTCCTCCTTGATACAACAAGTGCTAGCATGGACTTGTGTTCCCCGTACCATTGTGTATATATTGGGAGACCACAATAGGCTTATGTCCTTTATCCATAGGAAAATCTGAGTTTTCCACCTTCTTGATCGCAATGCACTGAGCACAACATTCGGGAAGATTGACTATCGTACATAAGTCCTTTGTAATTTCTCTTTAATTTATCACCAAGGTGTATATTGTAGTTTTGCGATTGGTTTGGTAATCCTTTTGTCTAGATTTTCCAGAGTAGTCACTTTCATTCCTTTTTTACTCTTTAAAAGAAAAGGTCCATCTAAGCACTTGTCCTTTCAGGCTCATTAAAAATCGAAGGAGACTAGAGTAATCATTAGCTTTTTCTCGACTCTTAAAAAAAGAAAAAGAAAAGTTGTGTCCAAGCATCATTAAAATTAATTGAATTCAAAATAACATATTTTTCCCCTTAATTTGAGTTGATCAAGTAATCTGCAATCGTGGAAGAAAGTCAATCAAAACCCCGTTGTTCGTGGAGACTAGCAAATCAACTGTCTTTAACTCTGGAAGTGGAGCCAATCCGAACATAGCGATCTCGTTTAACTGAGTCCAATTCATCTGGATTATTTGAAACTTTTGTTTCAACATCATCAGAGACTACAGTTACTCTGATTATCTCTGGTACATCTACCTTAAGAGAAGAAGTTCCGCTATTACAAGAGGACATTAGAACTGATCCTACTGTAACAGTAGACACTTATGTACCTTAAACAACTCCATCTAGAATTGATCCAAAACCCCTCTCAGTTCAAACCGAGGTGACATTTGAACCAGTAGTTGTTCAAGAACCTCCCTTTGAGACTGAAGTTCATTTACTTAAACATCTGGAAGTTGAGTTTTAGTATTCAGAAGGTGTCACCCCTCTAGTATTTGTCACTGCAGAAGCTATACCTTCTTTGGCCCCAAAAATCTTTTACGGACTTGACAGTCTACCTCTTCCACTTGGCCTGATTGTTGCCTAAACACTAGACTGCTACCATATGGAGAGAAGTATGTCTGGCGCCAGTGGAGTCGCCAATTTGTTTCTAGGAAAGCTAGTATTCCTAAAGAATTCTAGCCCTCTAGGTTTGGTAGAAACCCTAGAAACAATAGTTTAAAGCAATTCAACGATTTCTTATATGTGTAACAAATAAGAGAAAGGTAATGGTACCAACCTGGAGCTTCCACTTAATCCCTTCTTTGCTCTCTCTCCTCTTTGATAGATCCAACAACTCCTCCCTGTAGTTAACATGCTTGGAGAGTACCTACACAAGTACAGCAACAAAGAACTATAAAAGCATCATGATCTATTACAACATAAACATTACATAATCAGATATATAATGAGCAAATGATAGCATTCATAAATGATAATATTCACAATTGCACAATCATATGGAATAAAACTTGAAGAACTTTATTAATACAAGGGAGAATTACAACCCAGTTGTCTAATCCAGCATCATCCTCCCAGCTTCAATCCTTCTTCAACTCATGAAATAGCAAGATCACACCAACAATATAATGCTCCTTCCTCAATTACAAACTATCATCACTTCCTTGCAATTCACAATATTCCAACCTCTAGATCTCTTGACTTGGAGATCCATTTATAGATATGTGCAAGGGTGTGAGTCATCTATGGGGTTTGATTAGTGTCATTCCACTTGTTACAATCGGTTCCACTTGGAGATTTCTTAGATCCATTATTCATCCTTGGGCGAATTTAGAGAGGCAAGTGGCATAGGATAATTTTCTATAAGACTCTATGAGCAACCACCTAGCAAACTATCTCGGACATTTGTCCATCCTCATCCATCGCACCCTATAGAAGGCCTAATCAGTATACATCGTACCCTAGTAGTGTACCACTCATTATGCATCGCACTTTGCCAGTGGAGCAGTCAGTATGGTTTAATTTAGGCCATTTCTGGATGGTTTCTCAAGTGGAACTTTTTGGCAACGATGTATTCAGATGACTATATTCCTTTAGGACATGAAAAAACTCTTTTAGGGGTTGATGAGCCCTAGTTTATCGACATATAATTTTGGGGTTGATGTGCCAAAATATGTCTATAACAGTTGCACCCTAAAGCATGAAGTCATCAATATTGATGTCGAGTGAAATTCTTTATCATGAGGATCCAAAGTTTCGAACTGGAAGGTGACCTGCATAAGTTACAATACAATACATCATCATAATATAATTTTCATGATCTAGCTGAGGGAGGCACCTCTATTCTCAACTGTATAAATTCATTTCATGTACATAGATGAGATAGTCGTCTACAGATACAGATTGGTGATTCTTCAGATATAAAGTCATCATCCATGGTTAGGATGACCATCTATGTAGAGACTTTGTATATTTGATGTTCTTATGTCCCTGAATATATCGTAGCACGGATGGATGAAACTAGATCTGGGGTCTTCAAACTTGTTCAATATCTGTTCGATGTACAAGTCAATCCATGTGAAGAGATGTTCTGAAGTCGAACATGGATAGACATCACCTGATTAGTAGCCAATGATGTAAGCTGCTAACAGATGCGAGAGGAATCACCGATAACGATAATGACCCTCAAGGTACTATAGTACAATTCACGTGGTGTGAATTATGATCCAACGTTGAACACCATGCAAAATCTTTCTGTTGGAGGCCATTAATGTCAACCTATCGCCAAAACTGAGAAACTTGCCATTGATGTATGCAAGCTTCAAAGCACTGAAAGGGTTGTTTCTAAGTCAACTTCTTGGATAATGAGCTGATGTCGACAAGAAGTGACTCATTGTAGGAGGGCCTTGATGTATCCCACATCTACGACACGAAATGAAGCAAATGATTTCTAGAGGTGAAAATGAACTGATGACACACGGTTTAGGAATGGCTGTCATGAGAAGAAATGAAGGTTGGAGGTATTGCAGTGGATGAGACGTTAACTAGATGGTGGTTTCTCAACTAAATGAATTCTCTTGAACATGTCGGCGACACTGAGATGAATTGGTAGCGTTAACCCAAAAGATGGATGGTATGAAAGACTAATGGTGAGATGACCGGTGAATGAAATCATCCAACCCAACTCAATAATGGTGATGAAGTGAAAGTGTCATGTTCAAGAGTGACTTGCTACCATAAATTCTTCAAGTTTTCTTCCTCTTTTTCCCTAGTCATTGCTAACCAGTACCTCTTTATTTTTTGTCAATCTTGATGAGGATAACATATGCTTGTTCTATAATTCTCCCTTCAGGAAAACCTGTCACTATTTAATGTTTTTCGAGTCTAGTGACAGTGAAACTCGGTCTCGTCTAGATGGACACATTTTTCTCTATTATTTTAACGAGTTTAACGACAAGGATAACTCGGTCCTTTTCATGTTTAGAGAGTTTGAAAAATAATGAAAAGAAAACTCCATCAGTTCTTTTTTTTTAAATAATCCCATGGTCCAAAAAAGGATAAAATAATACAAGAGAGATGACATTTCCAATCACTTTAACGAACTGAAAAGGCCAAGTGCTCGACAATCTGTTCATATTTAACAAGTCTGAAAAGGCTTTAAAGAGGACTCGATTTTGAGGAATGAGTGGTGACTACGGTAGCAACTGGTTCCGGTGGTTTTGGAACTTCTCAAAAGATGATGATTTTTGTGAAGAGGCTGGCTAATAAGATCACTCATCACAACTGTTCCTCGAAAAGGGTAAAACAACCAAGTGGAAGCGTATGATTGACCGTAGGGATGGTGGTGATGAGATGTACACAACCAAGGCTCAAAAGGCTAATAGAATGGCAATGAAAAAGGTTAATTACTTGTAAATGGGCTCATTTTTGACAAGCTTGAACCATGGGGAACTATGCTTGGATTTAGTTTGATTTTTACATAAGCTTGATATGAAAAACCATGCTTGAATGGTGGTCAAAGATGTTCAATTCACTATTTAGCGTATCAAGAAAATCTTATTAGTCATTCACCTGCTCAAAACTCCATCAAATTGGTTAGAAATTCATATATATAAACCAAAACTCACCTTTTACATGAAGTACATGAATAGTAAACATAAAAAAGTAGTTTTACCTTTCACTTTCATCATTTCTTTTCAAATTTGGTATTTTGGAGCTCTGGAGCAGTTTTCCCCCTCAAATTTCACCAGTCGATTTCGATACATCCTATGGACCATTTTCTGCACCGTCCAGACCAGGTAGGAGCTATCCTTGAGCTCTTCATTTTCATTCCATCTTTTCTTGATTCTGAGCATGATTTTCCAATTTTTTAGGCCTCTGGGGTTCAAATATTTCATTCCCCAATCATCACACCTAGCTAGTATCGAAAGGTGAGATGCATATTGACCTATCAACAAGCCAATTAGTATGCATCTCACCTTGCTCAAAGGCAAGGTACGATAGGCATAGAAGGGAAACTTTACACAACATTTTTTCATCAAATTTTACTTGTTTTTGCTCAAAATTGGATCCTAACTCATCTATTGTTTGCATGTCAGATATTTGTTAGATTAAGATGGTTGTCACATGGCATGAACGAGAACATGAAGAGGAGGATATGATTTCTTTACATGACCAGGGCACAATGGATGCATTAAGAAACAATGGTTTACTGAAGTTTTTCTGTATATCCAGCATGAGGCAATGGATTAGTTTGTTGCAGTATCTTCTCAATGATTGGGACCCTATTGACCAGTTGTTCCAGATCAGAGGTAAATCTATTCCTTTGACGGTCTAGGATATTTATTTCCTGATGGGTTTGTCGATACGTGGCGCCCCTCTATCACTATCAGGATTTTCTCGGGGGGTTGAATCCATGAAAGATTACATTCATCAATTCTGCATGGATGTTTCTCAACCTAGTAGAGATGGTAGGATAAATATCCAGGATGTTACTGATTGACCTTTGAGGACCATTTTATTTACCTTTGCTAGATTGGCTGGTAGTGCAGCCTTAAATTTAGCTAAGTGATCTTACATCCAATATGCCTTGGAATGCCTGGAACCAAAGGTGTTCAATTGGTGTGAGGTGATACTTCCTCTTGTGAAAGAACAAATGTCCAAAGTAAAGAATGGAAGAACCAAGAACTTTGGTTATGGATCCATATTGACTGCTTTTGCTTTGGAAAGAATTACACTGATGCAACCTCAAAACATTTCACTGGGATTGCCAGCACCGAGGGAACCATGGATGCGGAGATGGGTGGATCTTATGGCTAGACATGCTAGCCAGTCACAAATCTCCTTCTCAGATGCCTTTTTCGAGTGGTTCAACTGCCAGGAGATGGTGTTTGCATAGTATCCATATGTCGAGATGGATTTCCACAGTGATCCGGATTTGGCTTTACGAGCTGGTGAGCGGTGGAGTGCTATAGGTAAAATGATTCAACCACATCTTTGTTTTTTTATTTTTATAATGTTTATGTATTTTTTATGTTACCAAGACTAAATAAACTCATATGTGTGTGCAAATATTGGACCAATGCGACTAGTGGCAAGACCATGAGAGGCAGATGAAGCTCCAGTTGGAGAGGCTGTAGGGAGATCAGTCCTTTAGGATCTAGACATATCAGAGACCCTGGCGGTGTTGTAGGATCAGATTGAGGGCCTCACTCTTGGTATTTAGGATGTCAGGACTGACGAGTTATCTTTGAGGTTACATCGCCATACTACTAACGTACCGAGTTGTTGGACTAGGCTCGTCTATCTAACACATAGTTTGCTAAAGAATCAATCAATGTGTTTAAGTTTATGGAAATGTGTTGATATTGAATGGAATCAAAACACATTTCCAACATCCTAACTCTTAGGAACATGCAATAAATAGCTGGGTTTCGCACGGAATAAATGCCAGTAAGTTGAGTATAGCTTGTTGATTGAACTTCTCTCTGATGCCATTTCATGTGGCATATACCAACTTGTTGTCAGGCTAGACTCACAATCAGACCAAGTGGAAGAGGTAGACCGGCAGGTCTGTAAAATATTTCTAGGGCCGAAGAAGGTATAGCTTCTGCAATGACAGATACTGGAGGGGTGACACCTTTTGAATACTGGGGCACATTCGCATATCATAAATTACCTTTCGGTTTGAAGAACGCAGGGGCAACTTTTCGAAGGGCAATGAATTACGCCTTCCATGAAATCAAACACATTGTTCAACCATATCTCGATGATCTGCCTGCCCATTTGTGAAAATGGACTAATTAGCCGCAGCATTTGAGAGCCATATTTTTATGTTGCTGATAATACAAGTTACAACTCAGTCCGCACAAATGTGTGTTTTGTGTTGGTTCTAGTCGATTTCTTGGTTTTATAGTTTCTAAGGACAGAATTCAACTCGACCCATTTAAGGTTTAGGCAATCCTTGACATGCCTCCACCTTCAAATTTACTTTAGATTTAGAGACTCCAAGGGAAAGCTAACTTTCTGAGGAGGTTCATTCCACATTATGATGAGCTCGCTAAAGGTTATACAGGTCTTTTGGAAAAAGGAGTACCCTTCCACTGGGATCAGGTTGCACAAGTTTCCTTTGATGCTTTAAAAGATCCCCTAATAAAAGCATCATTAATGTATGCTCTTGACTATCAAAAAGACCTCAACCTGTATCTCGTTGCTGCAAATACAACCATCGTTATGGTTTTAGTGCAAGAAGATAACGGAATAGAACATCCTATATATTATTTAAGTCGTAATCTTAATGATACATAAAGCAACTACTCTTATATTGAAAAGCTGGCTTTAGCAGCCGTTCAAGCAGTATAGAGATTCGACACTATGTACGCTTTCACAAAACTACCATTGTGTCAGATTGCAACCCTATGAACTACATTCTGTCACATCAATTGTTGGGGGGCAAATATTCCAAATGGATAGCCATTTTGCAGGAGTTTGACCTGGAATTCACTAAATCCAAATCAAAGAAATCTCTTGTCTTTGCAGAGTTACTTTGTGACCTTCCCTTATCATTCAACAATTTAGCATCCCAAGCATCAATCGTGCATAAGACTATATTTTGGATATCGTCAAGTGATCCGTGGTATGGAGATATACTATTCTATCTCCAAACCCAAAATTTTAGGCCTCACACCTCTCACTCTGAACAATGACGTATTTGATACCAAGCCAAAGACTATCTGATCATTAGTGATACACTTTACCATCATGGTGTCGATACGGTTCTACGAAGGTGCCTCACGCATGAGGAGGCCGAAAAAGTTTTGAATGATTATCATTCAGGTGCTTGTGGGGGGCATCTATCTGGTTATGCCACTGCACAAAAAATCTTATGAACTCATTACTTCTGGCCCACCATATTCAAAGATTACATAATTGCAGTCAAAATTTTCCATGCTTGTCAGGTTTTTGATCGCAAAACTAGATTACCACCTGCACCACTGCATCTAGTTGTTGTTGTTGGCCCATTCACTAAATGGGGCATTGATTTCATGAAATGTAACCCCACCTCGACTGAGGGTCATGGGTATATTATAGTCGTTGTTGACTATTTTACAAAATGGGCCAAGGTGATGCCTACATTGAACAATAGTGGTGAAATGACTGCTCTTTTTTGTTTTAATCATGTAGTTTCTAGATTTGGTGTACCACAGGCTATAATCACAGATCATGGGTTGCATTCTCACAATCACATGATGATCGAATTAACTGCCAAATTAGGACTGTCCCATGATAGTTCTACTCCATATTATCTACAGGCTAACGAACAAGTTGAGGCAATCAACAAAGTCCTTAAGCGCATGTTGTAGAGAATGATCAGAGTCCATAAACAGAATTGGCATTTAATCACGCACTCAGCTTTGTGGGCATATAGGACTTCGGTGAGAAATGCGACCGGATTTATGCCCTTTCAGTTGGTGTATGGTTTGGAAGCAGTCTTACCAATTCAGTGCGAAATCTCATCCCTCAACCTCGCAATTGATCTACTTCCTGAAACTTTTGAAGAAGAGGCTCGTTTCTTGGAATTAATCCATCTCGATGAAACTAGTCATGATGCCGCATTGGCTAATGAAGCATATAAGAAACGCATCAAGGCGCAATATGACAAAAATGTCAAGCCTCGTGTCTTCTCAGAAGGTGACCTGGTCTTGCTTTATGATCAGGACTCTGACAAATTAGGAGCAGGTAAATTTGAATCACTATGGATAGGTCATTACATTGTTAAACGAGTATTGACAAAAAGAGCCTACGAGCTAGTTGAT
This sequence comes from Pinus taeda, assembly GCA_000404065.3. NCBI lineage: Eukaryota > Viridiplantae > Streptophyta > Pinopsida > Pinales > Pinaceae > Pinus > Pinus taeda. The sequence goes on from APFE030208474.1 coordinate 29,512, forward strand.
TATGATGGGATTCCACTGTCGGAGCCCTGAAACGGGTTGTATCTCAAACGTTACTATGCTTGATTAAGTGTAGTAAACTCATTGTACATATGCTTTTATTGCATGTTTTCGTTTAGAGTTGTCATTTTGGTTAGGTAATCCACTTCACATTTGTTGCAAATGTCAAACTTTTTGGAACCGTTTTTTGGGTATGCCAATGGAGCTAGTCATAGTATACAGAACCTACCTTCTGTGGCCTGGGTCATTTTCGCTCCAAGCGGCGAGTTAGTGAGTTTCAGGGGGATATTTATTGGTCAATCGACGAACGACATCGTTGAGTATAGCACGTCGACTGAACTTCTTTCTGATGCCATTTCACATGGCATACACCGACTCGTTGTCAGGCTAGATTCACAACTCACCATTCTATAGCTTACTGGCGTTTATTCCATGTGGAACCCATCTATTTATCGCATGTTCCTAAGAGTTAGGATTTTGGAAAGGCATTTTGATTCCATTAAATATCAACACATTTCCAGAAACTTAAACACATTGACTAACTCATTAGCAAACTATGTGTTAGATAGACATTTGTAGCATTTGTAAAGAAAGCATTTCACATCAACATTTGCATTAGGATTTCATCACTTAGCTAAAATAAAACTCCAAAAATCAAAAGTAGATAGCTTTTTATAGTTTTTACAAAATGTTTTGTGTACGAGACAAAATTGGTCATCTGACCAAGAAACTCAAAATGAATTTAGAAAAACAGCCTAGACTAGTGATGCTGGTGATAACATGTCACCGCCTGTGTTATCATCCGTAGGAGCATAGTCCAATGACTCGGTACGCCAGTAGTATGGCGTTGTAACCTAAAAGGTAACTCGTCAGTCCTGACATACTGAATACTGAGAGTGAGGCCCTCAATCTGATCCTGTAACACTGCTAGGGTCTTTGATATTTCCAGATCCCAAAGGACAGACCTCCCTACATCCTCTCCTGCTGGAGTGTCATCTACCTCCCATGGGCATGCCACTGGTCATACTGGTTTAATATTTGCACACACTTATGAATTTATTTAGTCTTGGTAACATCAAAAACACATAAACATTATAAAACTGAAAAAACAAAGATGTGGTCGAATCATTTTACCTATAGCACTCCACCGCTCACCAGGTGGTAAAGCCAAATTTGGATCGCCACGGAAATCCATCCCGACATATGGATACTCCACAAACACCATCTCCTGGCAGTTGAACCACTCGAAAAATGCATCTGAGAAGGAGATCTGTGACTGGCCGACATGTCTAGCCATAAGATCCACCCATCTCTGCATCTATGGTTCCCTCTGTGCTGGCAATCCCAGTGAAATGTTTTGAGGTTCCATCAGTGTAATTCTTTCCAAAGTAAAAGCATTCAATATGGATCCATGACCAAAGTTCTTGGTTCTTCCATTCTTTACTTTGGACATTTGTTCTTTCACAACAGGAAGTATCACCTCACACCAATTGAACACCTTCGGTTCCAAGCATTCCAGGGCATACTACATGTAAGATTTGTTAGCTAAATGTAAGGTTGCACTGCCAGAAAATCTAGAAAAGTTAAATAAAATGTTCCTCAAGGTCGATTAGTAACATCTCGGATATTTATCTTACCATCTCTACTGGGTTGAGATCCATCCCTACTGAACTTACGAATGTAATCTTTTGCGGATTCACCCCCACGAGCAAATCCTGATAGTGAAAGAGGGTGCCATGCCTCGACAAACCCGTCAGGAAATAAATATCCTAGAATATGAAAGGAATAGATTTACCTCTGATCTAGGACACTTGGTCAACGGGGTCCCAAGCATTGAGAAGATACTGCAACAAACTAACCTATTACCTCATGCTGGATATACTGAAGAACTTCAGTAAACCACAGTTTCTTAATGCATCCATTGTGCCCTAGTCATGTAAAGAAATCATATCCTCCTCTTCATGTTCTCATTCACATCATCTGACAACCATCTTAATCCAAAAAATATCTGAAATGCAAACAATAGATGAGTTAGGATCCAATTTTGAGCAAAAACAGGTAAAAATTTGATGAAAAAATTGTGTAAAGTTGCCCTTCTACGCCCATCGCACCCTACCTTTGAGCAAGGTGAGGTGGATACTGACTAGCCTGCTGACAGGTCAGTATGCATCGCACCTTTCGATACTAGCTAGGTGTGATGATTGGGGAACGAAATCTTTGAACCCGAGGAGCCAAGAAAAGTGGAAAATGTTGCTCGGAATCAAGAAAAGATGGAATGAAAATGAAGAGCTGAAGGATAGTTCCTACCTGGTCTGGACGGCATGGAAAATGGTCCACAAGATCTATCAAAATTGACTGGTGAAATTTGAGGGGGAAAATTGCTCCAAAGCTCCAAAATCTCAAATTTGAAAAGAAATGATGAAAGTGAAAGGTAAAACTACTTTTTTATGTTTACTATTCATGTACTTCAAGTAAAAGGTGAGTTTTGGTTCATATATATGAATTTCTAATCAATTTGATGGAGTTTTGAGCAGGTTGAATGACTGATAAAAAAAAATTTGATATGCTAAACAGTGAATTGAACATATTTGACCACCATTCAGGCATGGTTTTTTGTTTCGAGCTTATGTAAAAATGAAACTGAATCCAAGCATAGTTCCCCATGGTTCAAGCTTGTAAAAAATGAGCCCATTTACAAGTAATGAACCTTTGTGATTGCCATTCTATTAGCCTTTTGATCCTTTTTTGTGTACATATCATCACCACCATCCCTTCGGCTGATCATTCGCTTCCACTTGGTTGTTTTACCCTTTTCGAGGAACAGTTGCGATGAGTGGTCTTATTAGCCAGCCTCTTCACAGAAATCGTTATGTTTTGAGAAGTTTCAAAACCACCGGAACTAGTTGCTACCCTAGACACCAATCGTTCGTCACAAATCAAGTCCTCCTTAAACTCTTTTCACACTCATTAAATATGAAAATATTGTCGAGTGCTTGGCCTTTTTAGTGCTTTAAAGTGATTGGAAATTTCATCTCTCCTGTATTATTTTATCCTTTTTTGGACCTGAGGGATTATTTTACAAAAAAGGAATGATGGAGTTTTCTTTTCGTCCCTTTTCAAATTCTCTAAACATGAAAAGGACTTAGTTATCCTTGTCGTTAAACTCGTTAAAACAATAGCGACAAAATTTTCCATTTATACAGGACCAAGTTTCATTGTCGCTAGACTCGTTAAAACATTAAATAGTGACAGGTTTGCCTGAAGGGTGAATTATAGAATAAGCATATGTTATCCTCCTCAAGCTTGACAAAAAATAAAGAGGTACCGGTCATCAATGACTGGGGAAAAAGGGGAAGAAAACTTGAAGAATTTATGGTAGCAAGTCACTCTTGAACATGACACTTTCACTTCATCAACATTATTGAGTTGGGTTGGGTTATTCCATTCACTGATCATCTCATCATTGGTATTTCATACCATCCATATTTTGGGGTTAACACTACCAATTCATCTCAGTGTCACCGACATGTTCAAGAGAAGTCATTCAGTTGAGAAACCACCATCCAGTTAACGTCTCATCGACTACAATACCTCCAACCTTCAATTTTTTTCATGACCGCCATTCCTAAACCTTGTGTCATCAGTTCATTTTCACCTCCAGAAATCATTTGCTTCATTTCGTGTCGTAGATGTGGGATACGTCAAGGCCCTCCTACGACGAGTCGCTTCTTGTCAACATCATCTCATTATCTAAGAAGTTGGCATAGAAAAAACCCTTTCAGTGCTTTGAAGCTTGCACACATTAGTGGCAAGTTTCTCACTTCCGGTGACAGGTTGACATCAATGGCCTTCAACCGAAAGATTTTGCATGGTGTTCAACATCGGATCATATATTCACACCACGTGAATTGTATTGTAGTACCTTGAGGGTCATTATCATTATCGGTGATTCCTCTCGCGTCTGTTAACAGCTTACACCATTGGCTGGTAATCAGGTGATGTCTGTCCATGTTCGACTTCAGAACATCTCTTCACATGGATTGACTTGTACATCGAATGAAGATTGAATGAGTTTGAAGACCCTAGATCTAGTTTCATCCATCCATGTTGTGATATATTCAGGGACATAAAAACATCAAATGTACAAAGGCTCTACACAGATGGTCATCCTGACCATGGATGATGACTCTATATCTAAAGAATCACCAGTCTGTATTTGCAGACGACTATCTCATCTATGTACATGAAATGAATTTATAAAGTTGAGCATAGGGATGCCTCCCTCAGCTAGATCATGAAAATTATATTGTGATGATGTATTGTATTGTAACTTATGCAGGTCACCTTCTAGTTTGAAGATTCGGATCCTCATGATTAAGCATTTCACCCGACATCAATATTTACGACTTCATGCTTTAAGCGAGCAACTGTTATAGATATATTTGGGCACATCAACCCAAAACTTATATGCCAATAAAATACGGCTCATTAACCCCTAAAAGAGTTGTTTCATGCCCTAAAGGAACATAGTCATTCGAATACATCATTCCCCAAAAGTTCCACCTGAGAAACCATCCGAAAATGGCCTAAATTAAACCATACTGACTGCTCCACTAGCAAAGTGTGATGCATATTGAGTGGTACACTGCCAGGGTGCGATGCATACTGATTAGACCTTCTATAGGGTGCGATGGGTGAGAATGGACAAATGTCTGAGAAAATTTGCTAGGTGGTTGCTCATAGAATCTTCTAGAAACTTCTCTTGTGCCACTTGCCTCTCTGAATTCGCCCAAGGATGAATAAGGGATCTAAGAAATCTCCAAGTGGAACCAATTGTAATAAGTGGAATGACACTAATCAAACCCCATGGATGGATCACACCCTTGCACACATCTATAAATGGATCTCCAATTCAAGAGATCTAGAGGCTGGAATATTGTGAATTTCAAGGAAGTGCTGATAGTTTGTAATTGAGGAAGGAACATTATATTGTTGGTGTGATATTGCTATTTCATGAGGTGAAGAAGGATTGAAGCTGGGCGGATGATGCTGGATTAGACAACTGGATTTTAATTCTCCCTTCTATTAATAAAGTTCTTGAAGTTTTCTTCCATTTGATTGTGCAATTGTGAATATTATCATTTGTGAATGCTATCATTTATTCATTATATATCTGATTATGTAATGTTTATGTTGTAATAGATCATGATGCTTTGACAGTTCCTTGTTGTTGTACTTGTGCAGGTACTCTCCAAGCATGCTAAGTATGGGGAGGAGTTGTAGGATATGTCAAACAGGAGAGAGATCAAATAAGGGATTAAGCGGAAGCTCCAGGTTGGTTCCATTATCTTTATCTTATCTGTTACACATAGAAGAAATCATTGAATTGCTTTAAACTATTGTTTCTAGGGTAGCTACCAAACCTAGAGGGCTAGCAATCTTTAGGAAGACTAGTTTTCCTAGAAACAAGAAGTCAGCAAGGTACTCACAGGAATCAATAGAGACCATAACATCTATTGGGCACTAGAGAAGGTATGTTATTTTCATTTACCTTGTTATCTTTTCTTCAATATTCACAACCTTTTCACATCATGAGCTAAGTATATTGTAGAAAATATGATAAAATCTAGAAGGTTTATATGGAATATGAAATGACTAATAATTACCCTTTTTCTAAGTAGAAAGAGGAGAAAATGGAGGACTGTCATCCCAAAGGGAAGAACGAGACCAAGTTAACTGTTGTCCCTTTGGTAGGGAACCATGCTCAAATAAGGCGATGCAAATTGGAGTGTAATAGCCAGAAAAAGGAAAAGGAGATCTCCAATTGGTGCAAAAGAACAAGAAGATAACTGCAAGTTAACAACTTGATGAATCCCTCAGAATCCTTTGATCCTGAGGGATCGTTATCTTAATGATCTTCTACATTTTTAATATCATTGTTTGGATATTATAAAAAGGGGTAGCACTATTAGCTTGGGGGGAGAAGACTATTATTATTTTTATGAAATTTTTTTCGGTACTTGAACTTTGATCATCAACTCTCTTTGAAGAGTGAGTCCTTGTAACTCTGTTTCATATTTTAATATAAAAAACTGGTTGCTATTCTATCGTTGATTCTGGAGTAGCCTAAAGTAGTGAGTCCCTGGAGGCTAAGGGCCCGACCTTAGTGGATCACTTGCTCCTGTATCATATTTCTGATTCATTTGTGGTTTGATTCCTTTCTTTTACTCTGCTCAGTAATCTGAAGCGCTTTACTATTTTACATATCAACTCTGCTATACTTGATTAAATATTACTTTTACTCACAACAAGAATGCTATGTTATCATTCTAACTCTACATCGCATTAGTCTTCCTCCTGAAAAATCACATAGCATTGGTGTTCTTTACAGATTAACCGAGCTGAATTTTCTTAAATCAGTACTACTGTATGATTTACTCTTAAAATCGTGATTGTTGTTTATTCAAAATTGCTGCTCTGTTACCATTGTTATTTTGAAACCATTGTCATTCTGAAACAATTGTTATTCCATTATATTTGCTGCTATTCTATGGTTGTGATTCATGTGTACTGTATCGAGCTCTAATTAATGTTCCTTTTATTGATTAAGTGTGTTGCGTGTTTAACTTGGGTAGCTGTACATTTCGATTTCATATGTTGCACTATACTTCATTTCTGAGATTCTGCTGTTCCATTTCTGGTTGCTGTTCAAATCGGAAGCTATTGCTTAGTTCCCGCATATTATAATTATTGCTGCATTCATAGGTTAAGGTGTTGCTGTTCAATCTTATTCATAAAGATAGTTGCTGTTCCATTTCTTGCCATTTGAAGACCATCATTTCTTTGCTGTGCCAAAGGTTTGAAACTGTAGTGAACATTGACCTATACTGTCTAGTTCGTAGTTTGACAATCCTACTTTTGAGTGCCTCTTTAATTGCATCAATTTATAGAGGGAAGAGTTACTGTTACTGTACCCTCAACTGATAAATTGTTATAGCTTTCTGAACACATGATTTGAATTCTAGGTTCCTTTCCGCAAATAGATTTCATTTCAAGCATCCGTTTACTCTTGTATTGAGAGCACTATACTACTAGCATTACTCTAACAAATGACCACCTCAAACTGAGTACACTCTTTGAAATAACAAATCATTCCTAGATTGACAATTAATGTAGGGTAAATAGAGGTGAAAAAGACCCTTCTTATTGCTCGACATTTTGGTGCCGTTGCCGGGGAAGAGTGTAGCCATTTGTCTCTTTTCCAGAGTAGTGTAAGAACCTGCTAGGAAAGAATTGGGTTTTAAAAATGGAAGGTAAGAACCTGCGTGCAAAGTATGTAATAGCCCTGCTCCCCTGCCCGCTTTCTTGCATATTTGTTGTTGTTTTCTTTGGGTAGAAATTAGTAGTTGATTCATGTGCATGACTAAGTAGAAAAAGCCAAAAAAGAATCTCAAACCTCTACCCAAGCATGATAAAGCTAAGGGACCGATGACCCTTGGCCGATCAACCTTTATAGACGAAATCCTTAAGAAAGCAAAATCTCAGCCTTTAGTAGGGCTTAGAAAAGTCACTTCTAGACAACCTACTAGTTCCCTTCAGGCCACAGGATCACCATCTGTAGCCTTTGTTGAGGTGCATAGTCACACCGAAGAGCAGGATTTTCAAGAAATTGAGAATTCTAGCCCAAAATCATTGCAAGAAGGGAACCTTAGCAACCTCTGTGAAGGGGGAGGAGAAACCAGGGAAACTAAAGAACCAAAATATCCTCTTGGGACAATTCCACCATTAAGTAGCCTAGATAAGGGAAGTGTTGCAAAAATCATCCATAACGAAGTTGAAGAACCTCAAGAGCCAAAATCTTCCCAGACATTAGGAACTCTCATCATCCTAGATAAAGGGACTGTTGTTAAGGCCATTCCTATTGAAGCCAATCCCCCTCGCCAGCCTAGGAATACCCTCCTAGATATCCCAAAAGATTCTTGGCACATATTTGACCAAATGGCCCAAAACTAGCCAAACACCCAAACTTCGACACTACAATATCCCATCGTGGACACTGCAACTAATGTTCCTATGAAAGCAATTCCTCTCCAGCATATCCCTACATTTTAGGGCCTTACATCAGAAGACCTTGATGCGTTCTTATTTGAATTTGATGTGTTGTGTAGAGGTTATTACTATACCACTGACCCCCAGAAACTGAAATTATTTCCCTCTACATTAAAAGGAGCTGCTTTACGATGGTTTATGGGGTTGGGTGGTGGTGTTATAAATAATTGGGATCAAATGAAAGAATCTTTTCTAAAAAAATATCAGGATTATTATAGATCTAGAGAGTTGAAAGATGAAATATTTTAGATGGTGGCTAGACCAAATGAAACATTAGAGGAATATGTCAAGTGTTTTTAGTACAATCTTCAAATATCTCCTTATGTATCATTACCCTTACCTGATAATGTACTAAAAACTGCATTAATTAGAGGAATGAAGGAACAATGGATTGAAACATTAAACATTATGGGAAAAGGAGATATTTACTAGGAAAATTTTGCTGACATTATTAATTTATGTATCAGGAGTTCAAGAGGCAGTACAAGATTAAAACCAACTAAACATGATCAGTTTAACAGAATTTCTGGAGAAGGAGTAACTCGTGTAGAAATTAGAAACTTATTAGAAAATTTTAAAACCGACATATTAGGGACTCTGACAACACAACTTGATATTATGCAGGCCAAGCAGAAGTAGGCAGAGGAAGAATAAAATTTGGCAACCTTCTATCCTAGGTGCAGAAAGAAACACAACCACAAAGAATGTCCATTGGATGTGATTCAAGTCTGTGCCATTTGTACAAAAGATCATTCTATGGAAAGATGTCCCTCACTTCCTGGATTGAAAGCAGTATACAAGGAAGCAGATGAAGAGCCAAAATTGGTGTACATACTTAATCAACACTGTTAATGGCAACCATGACAATCAGGTATGTTCTCCGATCTAGCTTCTTATTTTCAGCCTCCACAATATCATGCTCAGCAATACAGTACTATGTGGCAAAATCAATCTCCATTCTCAAATTGGTCACAACAACCATTTCCTTCATCATCACCATGGTCGAATCCAACAAGTCAACCCAACTGGCCAAACTTTCCCTATACCCCACCATATTGGCAAAATAATGTATATCCACCACAATGGTACCCTCCTAATTCACAGAGTCAAGCCTTGCAGACAAACTGGAAAAGACTGATGAGCCAGCCAGTAGGAACCATT
>APFE030208486.1:5077-20974 GCA_000404065.3 Pinus taeda
GGTTATGTTAACAATAACATTAACGATAATAGGAATAGGGGCTTTAATAATAATATTGATATTTATAATTAGAATAATGATAGTATGAATATTAATATTATGGATGTTAATAATAAAGAAATTGATATTGATGAGACTATATATAATAAGAGTAACAATAATAGTAATTCATATAATAACAATGAGTATAATAATATTAATAATAATGAGGACATTAGTAATAGTAAGGAGAATATTAATAATTATAATAAGGACATTGGTATTATTAATAATAAGAACATTAATAATAATTTGTATGATAATAATAGTAATATTAATAATATTAACGAAAATTTCAGTAAGGTCATTAATATTAATAATATGAATAAGGAGGACATTATTAATCTGCGAAATTATATAAATAACATTAGTATTAATAATGGAGATCCTTCTGAATTTGTTAATAACTTGGGTGGTGAGAATATTGATTTTTTAGGCCAGGGTGGCAAGGATCTCCCTGTCAATTGCAATGATTTTGTGAACCTTGACAAGGAGGTTTTTCTTCCCTCTTCTTCCCATAATAATAGGGTTGTTAACCTTTCGAGCTTTTCTTTCTCCCCGTCCATCTTTAGTCTTTTAAGCAAGGGCTTAAACTTTGCCCTTTCCCCTAGAAAGATCCCGGTCGATGACATTATTTGTGACGTGGAGTACGGGATCATAGATATTCCTGATAATATCAAGGACACGATTAGGCAGGATTTTGCTGTGGTCCTTAGGAAGGCTAGGCTCCCTCGAAGGAACCTCAGCAAGGAGGAATTCTATGCCCTAAAGTCCTTAAATTAGAATGATAATATTGTCGTTCTAAAAGCTGACAAAGGAGGGGCTACGGTCATCCTTAACGAAGATGATTACCGTAAGAAGATGTTGGATCATCTTCATAATAGTGGCAGTTATAAGAAACTGCCCAAGAACCCTCTGAAGAAGGTCTCTAGAGCAGTGGCTCTCACTATCAAATCTAGTAACTCGGTGGGCTCCCTGTGCCACAAGCTGATTGAGAGCAGTCCCGTCGCTCCTAGGATCTATGGGCTACCTAAAATTCACAAGGAAGGGGCCCCTCTAAGGCCCATCATCAACACCATTGGTGGTCCGACCTACCATCTAGCTAAGTTTCTTGCCCTTAAGCTTAAGCCCCTGGTTGGCCGCACTGAGTCTTTCGTAAAGGACTCTGCTTCCTTCGTCATGGAGCTCAAGGACATGAAACTTAACCCTGAGGACATTCTGGCTAGCTTTGATGTGGTCTCCTTGTATACTTGCATCCCTATAAAGGAGGCCTTGGAAGTGGTCTATCACCTTACAGATCCCGATACAGCTCATCTGGTTGAGATTTGTCTCACTTCCACTTTCTTCTGTTTCGAGGGTGAGTTCTTTGAACAGACCTGTGGTGTTGCCATGGGTTCCCCCCTCTCCCCGATTGTTGCGAATCTCTTTATGGAAGATTTCGAAGCCAAGGCTCTTGCCTCGGCTCGTCTCCTTCCCAAGCTTTGGAAGAGGTATGTGGATGACACTAATGTCATCTGGTCCCATGGCCTAGAGGAACTGGATTGTTTCTTTAATCACCTCAACGGTCAGTCCTCCGCCATTAAGTTCACCATGGAAAAAGAGGTGAATGGTTGCCTCCCTTTCTTGGATATTCTTATTTCCAGGAATAAGGACGGCTCTCTCTCCCACTCGGTATTCCGTAAGAAAGCGCATACTGAGCAGTATCTGCATGTCGATTCCCATCATTTCCCGGCTCAGAAGATGGAAGTTCTCAACACCCTCGCTACTCGTGCCCTTAGGATTTCGGATAATGAGAGCTTGGATAAGGAGAGATCCCATCTCCTTGATGTCTTTGTGGAGAATGGATATAGTAGGCACCTTGGTCGGAAGGCTTTCCTTAAAGCCTCGAGAAATGCATTGATTAAGAAAGAGCCTAAGGAGCGCAGACAAGGGGTCCATCTTCCCTATGTCCAAGGAACCACGAACAAGATTGCTCAGATCTTGAGGAGGTTCGATATTCCCTCAACCTTCAGGCCCCTCAGCACCATTCGTAATTCCCTCAGACTCGTAAAAGATCCCGTTAACCCTAAGGACATGAAGGGTGTTTATTTGATCCCTTGTTCTTGTGGGACTCCCTATATCGGGGAAACAGGGTGCTCCATCCAATAGAGAATTAGCAAACATGCAGCTGACCTGAGACATGGGAGAACCAGGTCTTCAGCATTAGCAGAGCATGTGGATAAGACCAAGCATCAGGTTTGCATATAGGAGGCCAAGGTTGTTGCTAGAGTTGCTCAGTTCCATTATCGTAAATTCGGGAAAGCTATTGAAATTGAAAGAAGGCCTAACAATCTCAACAGAGATGACGGCTGGAAGATCAGTAGATGTTGGATCCCTGCCCTTTCATCTTAGTGTTTCTTCCCCTCCCCCCCGCCTCCTTTCTTCCTTTTCCTCCTTGATCTTTGGGTCCTTCTACTTCTTATTTATTTATTTACTTATTTGTTTTAGGTCGCTCTTCCCTGTTGGTTTTCTATATATATATTAAATTATTTATTTTTTTATTTTTATTTTTTTTAAGTATATCTTAGCTAATTATTTTAATTTTTTTGAAATTATTATTATTCGTTATTATTATTATTTATTTTATATATATATAATAATTTTTTTTTTTTTTTCTTTTTTTTCTTTTCTTTCCTCTTTTTTTTTTTCTTTCTTTTCTTTCTATCATCATTATTATCTATATATAATATAGGATATCAACTGATTATATATATAAGAGCCACCATTATAGTATTTTAATATAATACATATAAGTAAGTATTATTAAATATTTTATTAAACAATAAATTAAAGCTTTTTAATCTAAGCCTTTCTTAATGACCGTACTATTATTAATATAATTATATATATATATATATTATATATATAATATATATATAATATAATATATAATTATATATAATTAATTAATAAATAAGTATTTAATTATCTTAACTATAATAATTTATATATGTAAATATTAAATATTTTATAATCAGTAAATTAACTTTTAAATCTAAGATTTTTCTTAATGACCTACATATTATTATCCATAATTTAAATAAAAATGAATTATTATAATTTAACTAACCATTAACTTATATACCTAATTTAATCTTGGTTTTAATAAAGTACAATAAATACCTAATAATAATAATTAATTAATGTAAGAATAATAATAATATTAATTAATTTATGAAAATTTGACCTGGGCCTCAAGTCAAAAATTAGCCGTTTATCTTGTTAGTCATTGGAGTCTCTGTTCAGACTATTTAACTTGCTAGACTAGATCTGTTTCTTCAACTTGTCCTGACGATGAACCACACTAGCTGGTTCGAAACGCATCGACAAAGGTCTTTCTATATGTGATTTACGCCGAAATTCTTCTTATAACTATGATGGATCACAGAAGCCTTAATTTTACAACTTGACATACCTTTGGGTTGCGTGACAGCCTTATGGTAACCTGATTCGATTCGCCAATTACCTTGTGATCGATCTAGCTGGACTATGCGCACAACAAATTTCTAAGGTTGAATGTTCAATTTTGTACATATTGACTTCCGTAAAATATTCGATGATGCTCCCAAATCTACTAAGAAATTATGCACATTTTTATTAAAAATTTCATAGGTAAGAAGAAATGGGGGAGTATGAGATCTCGATCTTTCTCTAATTAACATGATGTCATTTGGATCAACCTTGTTAATCACATTAGCCGTAGGTCTTCCCATGTCATGGGAAGCTTGAAAAATTATAGCAGCAGGAAAAGGTGAAACTGGCATAGCATGTAATTCTTTCAAAATTATCTTTTGCCAGTGTTTTAATTTGCTCAGTTCGTAAAGAGTGATGTTGGCTCGAGTCTTCTTCATATCTTCTATAATATTGTACTCCATTTCATCCGAAACAATTAGCATTTTAGATGGAGTAGAGGAATCTGTTTGGACTGGGCTGGATTGAGTTGCTTTAGATGTTGTCTTCTTGGGTGCGACTTTATCCTTTGTTGCTGAGCTTGCGCTCTTTGGCTTAGGGGTAGTTTGGGGGTGATCAAGCTGATTTCTGCTTCGTGTACTAATTGGGAATGCTTCTTGATCCTCTTCTTGTGGGAGGACGAAATCCCACATTCCTTGTAACTATACAACTTCTTCTTCATCAGTCTACCCTTCCGTAGCGATTTCCTCTTCTTCTTCTTCAGATTCAGCGTTTGTAATAGCGTTAGGGGGCTTTGAATCATTCGAGGGATTTCTTTTAAAAGTTTTGTATAACTTCTTTGAAGAGGTTTCTGCCACTTGTTTCTTAATGTCGACCATCTCGTTAGACATGTTCTTCAAAACGTTTTGTAATCCTTCTAAATCAAAAGGATCTTTCGATTGCTTTTTCTTGGGATCTTCTTTGAATTGTTGTGGCCACCAACCACCCCCCTTTTTATTTAGTGTTATGAATAATACTAAATTAGTGGAGACCCTTAGCTAAAAATTCAAAAATACCAATTAGTGATTGTATTTCCTTTTCAATAAAACTTACCGTCATAAACTTAAGAAAAGACCTTTGTGAAATCTAAAAAACTTAAGTTTTGTGATGAGGGAGGACAAAATCACTCCTTAAAGGATATCACATCGCAGAAAAGATAACAGCATGCCTGCTTACAAGCTAAACTCTAAAATCGTGAGAATGTGATGCGAAATTGCATAAGGATAAACATATATCACATCGCAGGTCTTAGAAGCTCACTTATCATAAAAAAACCGCAGAAAACGCTGATATGCGATAAAACATATCGCAAAATCGCGCCTCGCAAGAAACTGCTTATCACAAAACATGCATATATTATGATTCTGCGATGTTGCGATTATGCGATATTACGACCATGCGATATTACGATAAAGCGCTAATGCGACCTTACGATAAGGGTAACAGAAAGACCTTGCGATATTGTGATTATGCGATATTACGATACAACGATCTGTGATATTGTAAAGTAAATCGTAAATCACTCCATCGCATACTTTTCTGGCTCATTATTCAAGAAAAAACATTTTCCACAAAACGAACTGGTTATGCGCTTTAATGCTAATTAATGAAGTAGTTGCGAGTTTTTAAGGTGATATACTTTTGCAGGTATTCGGAATTTAGAGCTTTCCCGTCATTATTTCTTATCATTACTCTCACCTCACTTGTAAACTGCAGGAAAGAAGAACAAAAGGTTATAAAACGTAGTATGCAAGAACGGTGAAGAAAGGCAAGGCTCTGATATCCGAAGATAGAGAAAAGGCGCCCTTGTACAAAGACACCGCATGCAACAGAGACGCAGGTATTCCCACCTGGGAAGACATATATAATCTACTTGAGGAAGAGAATCCTAAAGTAATAGGATTTACAGCTACTACAGGCTCATCAAGGTCGTCTGAAGCATCAGTTGTAGAGTTAGCTTGTACATTCCTGCACCAGAGAGTGGCAAGGCCCAAAATTCTCCCCTGCACAGAAATGGTTAAAGGAGTACTAGACAACGCTGACATCAAAGACAGGCAATTTAGTGCTCAAGGTCAAGAGCTCTCTGAATCATTATTTTCACAAAATTTCAACTTTACATCCACTACAAGGAAAAACGCAAGAGACAAAAATTGCGCTAAGGAAGCCCGGATTAAGAAACAAAGGCAGTTTTCAATGCGCGATTAGCGCCTAGCGCTAATTGTGCATCACTGGGTAAAACTTCTCGAAATGAAAAGCCTCTAATTGCTTAGTCTCCTATAAGCCCGGTACCGAAAAGATAGTGCCGGCTCTTGTTGATTCCATTGTTGCAGCACATTTAAAGGCTGAAGTCAGCCAACTGACTCTTCTCAAGCAAATGCTAGATACTTGCAACATTAAGCAGAAAATACAGAAATAGTTAGCTTTAGATTTAATTTTAGAAATAGTTTTATTTTATTTTGCCTAGAAAAAGGACGGTCATTTAAACCGTATCCTTAATTTTGTAAATAAGTTATTTTTAGATGTAGTTAGTAGTATTTGAACCCTTCTCATGCATTTAGAGAAGGGTCCAAAAATTTATCAAAAACTTGTCCTCAGAACATGCACTTTTGCCCCCTCCAAGGAGGTTTTGGTGAATGAATGGAATAGGATTTATTGATTTTTGCATCTGATATCTGCTTTTGATGTTGCACTTCTATACTCTTAGTTGATGTTGGATTGAGAAGAGATAAATCGTTATTGCTTGAAGCTCATGAGTAGAAATAGTTATAAATGGTACTTCTATCTCTTAACTATTTCTATCTCCTGTGTTAGAGTGATATTTAAGCTTAGTTGTTTATATGTTAACGCTTGAATGCATGAGTTATCATTTGGCACTTTTGTACGATGATAGCTATTTATTTATGCTTGATATATGAACAACTTATTATGCGATATGTTTTTCACAACTATTTCGTTTAATTTTTTATGCGAAGTAGTTCATCTATATTGAATTATTTTCATATAACAGTTGAATGATCTTTATTACCAATTGCTATTTGAAATCAATTTAGATCACATAACAAAATAATCATACCCCGGGTTAGTATAGATTTAGATGTTGTTGCTTTCTTAGAATACAATTACATGTCATTAGATTAGAATTAGAAGTAGATCATCTCAATTAGAATCTTTTAAAGCTAGGAACATCAATCAATCTTACACACACACACAAATTGGGAAACTGGTCCCATTATCCCCAGTCGGATCCACTATACCAAACGGAAAAGGAGCTGCCAACCAAGGTCTGGACCGAGTGGGTATCCCCCTTCTTGTACACCTAATTTTCGGGGCTTCAACAGCCTCATAAATAGATTCCCAACCTTCGGGTCTTCTTATGTGATCAATTTTGGCTTGTTTGTAGGTTCTACAAGATCTTCCTGTAGAAGACACAGAACTACCTATAGAAGACTCAGAACTTCCTCTAGAAGGTGAAATCTTAGCCTGAAAGAGACCAAATCTTAGGAAAGAGTAGTGGTCATGGAGGAATGGATTGTGAGGGATGCTTGCAGCCGGGTGCTGCCCTTTATCTTTGTCTTGTACGATCCTCCTAACCTGCAATGTCCTTCCTGCAACCTGCAATTATTCAACAGAAACTAGGTTTAATTTTTTTTTTCTTTTTTTCTTTTTTTCTTAGTCTGAGACAGTTGGGTCACCTCTAGGAGGTTTTCACCCTCATTTTCTGCCCTGGGTGCCTCCAAGAGGTTTTCACCCAAGGATCTTTTATTCTTTTTCCTTTTTTTGTTTTATTGTGTTTTTTTTTGTGTGTGTTCAAGGTGTGGGTGGAGTGGAGACAGGGGTCTGCTCCACTACCAACATTGATTTATCCAAGGTTTCAATGAACTCCTAGTTAGAAAGGGGTTTCCTATAGATTTTCAATCGATGCCCATTGACGAGCATGGGGATGGCTTCTTCATCAATGGTCCTGATAAGGACTGAACCATTGTTGTTGCATTTCTCCACTGTATATGGTCCCAGCCATCTTGTCCTAAGATTTCCTTTAAAATCCTTGTATCTTGAATCATATAACAATGTCCAATCTCCTGGCTAAAATTGATTTTTTTTAAGGTGCTGGTCGTGCCATATCTTTCTTTGAGGTTGGACCACCTCTAAGTTGAGAAGGGCCTGCATTCTTTGTTCATCTAATCCATTGAGTTGTAGTAATCTTTCATGTTGTGCATGGCTGAGATCTAGGTCCAGCTGAGCTTCCAACCTCAATTTGTTATATTAAAATTCTATGGATAGCAAAGCCTTCTTCCCGTAGACCAGCTCATAAGGTGTGAAACCTATTGTAGTTTTCCAAGTAGTGTTGTAGGCCCAGGTGGCCTCAACCAAGCGATCTGCCTAATATTTTCTGCTTCTGCTCATCACTTTAGTCAAAATCTCTTCCAAAGCTCTGTTAGTGACTTCCACCTATCCATTTGCTTGCGGATGATAAGGGGTGGAAGTTCTGTGCTTAATCTTGTGATGAGCGAGTAGATCTTCAAATAGGTTAGAGGTAAACTGACTTCCTTGATCTGTGAATAATTCTCTTGGGTAGCCAAACCTGTAGAAGATATTTTCCCTCAAAAACTTAGCCACTTTTTCTTTTGTTGCTGCCTTGATTGCCTCTATTTCTGCCCACTTTGTTAGGTAGTCCATGCACACAATGATGTAAGACTTATGCTTTGAAGGAGGGTTGATAGGACCCACAAAGTCCATGCCCCACTTCTCAAATGGCTCGAAAGTCACTTGAGGTTGGAGGGGCATTTCATCCCTTGGAGTTGATTTCCCCATCCTTTGACATCGGTCACATTGGCTGATGTATCTCCTGACACCTTGATGAAGAGTGGGCCAATAGTAGCCTGCCTGCAGAATTTTGAAGGCGATTCTTTTTGCTGCAAAGTGGCCTCCATAGGGCCCATCATGATAGGTTAGGAGGATGTTAAAAACTTCCTCCTCTCTGACAAAATGCCTCAAAATTTGATCTCGGCCAAGTTTAAATAGGTTGCCCCCAATCCAAGTGAATGGGGCACTTTTCCTCACGATCTTGCTCTTCTCCTTTGAGGATAGGTGTGGCAGGAACTGTGCTGAAACCAAGTAATTTGATATATCAACAAACCATGGAGAGAGTAATGAAATAGCAAACAGGTGTTCATCTGGCATTTGATCATCCACCATCCCTTCTTCACCTGCAAGCAAATCTAGTCTAGACAGAAAATCAGCAACAACATTTTCTTTACTTGGCTTGTCAACAATGGTCAAATCAAATTGCTGCAATAAAAGTAACCATCTAATGATACAAGCATTTACATCAGGTTTATTCATCAAATACCTAATTGCAAGATGGTCAGTGTGTATGAATGTTTGATAACCAGTGATGTAGTGTCTGAACTTGTTTAGGGAATGGACTACAACTAGGAGCTCTTCCTCGATTACAGTATAGTTTAATTATGCCTTGGACAAGCTTTTACTGACAAAATATATGGCATACAGTAGCTTCTCTTTCACTTGTCCTAAGGCTGCTTCTATGGCTTT
Organism: Pinus taeda; assembly: GCA_000404065.3. Taxonomy (NCBI): domain Eukaryota; kingdom Viridiplantae; phylum Streptophyta; class Pinopsida; order Pinales; family Pinaceae; genus Pinus; species Pinus taeda. The sequence continues at coordinate 14,159 of APFE030208486.1, forward strand.
GTTCAAGGCATCAATGTGAATGTGGAAAGGTAGGTCCCAGTTTGGACCTCTCAAGATTGGGGCAGTTACCAACTTATCTTTCAACACATCCAGAGCCTCTTGACAGTTGTCAGTCCATATAAACTCAACATCTTTCCCCAAAAGACCAAACAATGGGGAGGCTAGCTTACTGAAATCTTTAATGAATCTTCTATAATATCCTGCTAAACCTAGAAAACTCCGAAAATATCTTACCTTTTGGGGAGGTGGAACCCTTTGGATGATAGCAATCTTGTTGGGATCCACCTGTAATCCTTGCTAAGAAATTGTATGACCTAGCAAGGTTCCTTTAGTCATCAGGAATTCACATTTTTCAGCACTGATGGATAGGCTCATTTCAATACACTTGGTTAAAACTTTTCCTAGGTTAGTCAATGCTTCTTGGAAGTTGGACCCATAGGAAGTAAACTCATCCATATAGATTTTCACCAAATCATGAACCAACTCAGCAAAGATGCTCAGTACTACTCTCTGGAAAGTGGCAGGAGCATTGGATAACCTAAAGGGAAGGACCTGGTAGGAAAAGGTACCCCATGGACAAGTGAAAGTGGTCTTATCTTGGTCTTTTAGGCTTATTTGGATCTGATTATACCCTCTAAACCCATCTAGGAAGGAAAATAACTTCTTCCCTGCCAGTCCATATAACACTTGATCTATGAAAGGCAAAGGGAAATGGTCCTTCTTGGTAGCTTTGTTAACTTCACGATAATCTACATAGATTCCCCACTTCCCGTTTTTCTTGGGCACAAGCACCAGAGGAGAAACCCACTCGCTGTCAGAGATGGGTAGATGAATCCTGCATCCAACAACTTTTGCAGTACTTCTTTAACAATGTCCTTAAGGGATGGATTCATTCTCCTCTGAGGCTACCTAAATGGTTTACAATCCTCTTTAATATAAATTTGATGAGTACAGACTGAAGGGTGGACTCCTTTCATCTCCTTATAGCTAAAAGGAAAAGCATCCAAATGGCGGTTCAATAAGCTACATAGCTTCTTCTCCTGAGAGGGGGATAGAGACGAGTTGATCTTCAAGGTTATTTCAGGGCCAAATTCCACATTCTTAACTTGGGAAGAGGTCAGATCAGCCACACAAAGATTCACTAAAGCACTGGCTTGGGTGTCTTCTACCAATTCCTTTAATGGCAGCACACTAGGAGGTGGATTTTGAATCAAATTCTCAATAAGTTCATCCTCGGTTTGAGGACCTCCCATGGTGGCTTCCACTGTGTACAATGGTGTAGAGTAGACTTCATCCTCATCTTCCTCCTATAACCAAAGAGGTAAGTCATGTTCTAGCATAGGTTGGGCAGGAGGATATAGGACTAGCTGTTTGGACATAGGTCCATTCTTGATGGTCATGCTCCCAGCTCGACAACTAATATAAGCATCTGCAGTAGCTAACCAAGGCCTTCCCAAAATGAGGGGGTATCCAGTGAGTTTTTCCTTTGGCTGAAGGACCAAGAAGTCTGCAGGGTACTCCCAAGAGTTAATAGAGACCATGACATCTTCCACAATCTCTTCGGGGGTCACAGTGGAGCGGTCTGCTAACTGTAGCACTGTCGAGGTCTTTCTTAGGGAACTCTGAAGGTTGAGTTTGAGCATAGTATCCCTAATCATTACATTAATGGCAACCCCTAGATCAATCAGGGTGTGGGAGATTATGGTGCCATTGATGTGGACATCGGCTACAGGACCCCCAGGGTCCAGATATTTTGGACAGATTACTTGTCCCAACATCAGGTCGAATAGTTGTCCTATGACATTGATAGTTGGGTCATCTCTCTTGCGCCTGCCTGGGTGCCTAAAACACTTCTCTTTGATCAATTTGTTGTAGATTGGTATGTCTTTTATGGCTTGGAGAAGTGGTATTTTTACACACAACAGTTTAAGTTCTCACATAAGTTCAGTCTCTTCTGGGTTTGGTTGCATGGTTCCAGTTAGTATCTTAGGAAAGGGTGGAATGGCTTTGGGTTCACTTTCCTGTTTCTCTTTTTCATCCTCCTTAAGAGGAGGTTGGCTATTTGGCAGGACCTTCCCATATCTTAGGTTGATCTCTTGAATCTCCACAACATAGGTAGGGTATGTTGTCTCTCCATTATATACCTGCTAGGCCTGTCTGTTATTGGGGTTCGGGTTCAGTTGAGCAGGCATCTAGGGTTGTCTCCGAGGAGCAAGAGGTAATGGTTGTGGTTGAGTAGGTGGTGGATGAAAAATGGTAGGAGGAGAGTTTTACTGGGGCCTCCACCCTTGTTGAGCTGAATTCCACTGAGGTTGTGGCTGAACATGAGAATGAAACGAATGAGCAGCAGGTTGAGTATGGTATTGAGATGGATTTGACCAAGGAGGGGGTGCAGACCAAGAAGGATGAGTAGGGGGACCCCAAGAAGGTATGTGAGTGGTTTGGTTAGGGTTGTAATAAGTCTAAGATGTCTTTTGCATCCATTGCTGGTAAGGTCTGGATCCATGTGGCCTCCTTTGGTTCAGGAAGTAGAGTGGTTCAGTGGCCCCTTTAGTCCCTTGGTACACAGATTTAAGTCCAGGTAAGGTTGGGCACTGGTTTGTAGGGTGGTCTTCCTCACAAATGAAACATACCTCTATGGAGTGCAATGGACACTCATTCCGAGGATGCTTCCTTGTACATCTGGGACAAAAGATGGCCAAAGCCCTTTCACCTTTCTCTTTCTTCTGTTGGATTCAGAAAGTATCCAGTTGCATGGCAATGGTCTGTCTCATCTCACTTTTAAGTTCTTCCATCTGATTTGTAAGCTCATGTTTGGAGAAGGTGGCACTAGCTAAGAGTTCATTCCCCCTACCTCTTTTCTGGGCTACCCTAGAATGGTTTCTAAACACAGTATTTATTTCATCATAAGGTAGTTGGTAGATGTCTCCTCCAGTCAACAAATGGAGGGTATCTAGAAGGTCCTCAGTGACTCCTCGGAGTAGAACTAGCTTCAGAGGTTTGGGGTCAAGTGTACACCTGACCCTTTTATAACTGAGTTGGAACCTTTCTTCGTAGTATTCTAAAGATTCATCACTTCCCATGGTCATCCGAAAGATTTCTTCCTTCGTTTCCTTTGACCTACAGTAATCCCGATATTTCTTGTTAAAGGCTTGCTGCATCTGAGCCCAAGTTGTGATATTGTTTCCAAGTAACCCCATGAACCAGCATAGTGTTGCATCCTTGAGCGTAGAGGGAAAGAGTTTCAACTTTTTCTCGTCTTCTGCATAGTCATAGGTTCGACAAAGGAAAAAAAACTCAAACAAGAAGGTATCAGGGTCTTCAGTGGTCAATCCATTGAAGTGAGGTAAGGCTGAGGGACTTATGTTTTTCATTTTTGTATCTCCATTGGTCTCTCGAATGGGAAAGACACCTTCTATTCTCTCCTCATCTCCTATATTGTTTCTGTGTTTAGCCATGGTCTCAGGAGGAATGTTTTCCTCCTCTTCTTCTGTTATAGGATCTTTGTATATCTCTAGAGGTTCACCTATAGGTTCTTCTAGATCACTACCACTGAAGAAGAGAGAAGGGTGACTCAGTGATGTGGTGGGGGTGTTGGGTAAGAATTTTCCTATATTGTCTTTGTTCCTACGAGGCATGGAATGAAATATTTTTGGGTTGATTTTTGTGTTTTTTTCTGCTTGTACCTACAAACCTAAAAGTGATTGAACAACAAATTGCAACTAACTAAATTAAACCTTTCTAGAATGAAAATTGTATAATTGAAATGGAAGCAGGAAATGACTAATCTATGTTGTTGAAATGAAATTGCAGAAAGGAAATGCTAAGCTACGCTTGCAGAATTGAAATGCTAAGCTACGCTTGCAGAATTGAAATGCTAATCTACACTTGCAGAATTGAAATTGAGGAATTGAAATGCTAATCTACACTTTCAGAATTGAAATTGTGGAATTGAAATGCTAATATACACTTGCATAATTGAAATGCTATTCTAGGAAAGCAGGAAATGTCTAATATACTTTTGTGGAAATGAACTACTTAGCAGAATGTTGCAGTGGAAAATAGAAGAAAAGTAACGATCACAAATACTCTGATGCTTCCGCGGTAATGGCGCCAAAAAGATAGTGGGCTCCAGTATTGCAACAATGATGCTGCAACTCCTGGGACTCCCTTCCTTACTTTTATCAACCTGGTTGTTCGTAACAAACTTGGAAGCGACGGTGCTATATGCACAAGTACTAGCTCTTGACGTAGGTCGTCACTTGATCAGCTGGCACAAGTCCGCTAGGAGCTTAAGCCAACTTCTATGAGCTCTTAGAAGAAGATTTAAACTATGATGGATGAAAGCTAACTCAAAAGAGGCTAGTCTACTTGCAGAAAGAAGCTGAAAGCTGAAAGGAAATACAAACCGTAGCAAACCCTAGTTTTACCGACTAACCCTACTGAAGCAAGAAAAGAGATGAAAGCGATGGAAATGGATGCCATTGACTCTTGGAAAGGTAAAATGCATGTGACTAAGCTACTTCTGAAGTAAAATCTAGAAAGAAACATCTTTTTGTATTTCTAAGTAATCTTGCAGAATCATTATGCATGTGCTTTAACAATTTGTGACTATGTAGAGGTTGATTGGTAAAAGGAAATGGAGTGGGCACTCGCAGGAGGTTGGGAAGGTGAGAAGAGGGCCTAAGGGACCCCTAGCACCCTTCTAAAGAGTTTCACAACAATCAGATCTTGAAAAAATGTTGACGTGAACTTCTACAGGAAGTCTGCAGGCGTTCTATAGGATGTTCTACGGGAAGATCTACAGGAAGAGCCAAAAGAGGATTTTAGAGGGTTGATGGTGGAAAAATGGTGGGAAAGTGAAAATGGAGGATGGATGAGGATTTGAAGGGGTTTAGGACTTGGTGAATGAAGCTAAGGAGTGATGACGGTGGTTAAATTTGTTCAAGGATGGAGGGAGCAATGTTGCACAAAAATGTAGAAATTAGGGCAAATTGGAAAAGTGTGGCGAAAGAAAGGAATGAATCTTGGATTAGGGGTTGGAATAGGTGGTATGATGGGGGAAGGATAGGTAGGGATGTATTACAGGTGTTCTACACACTATTTTCCAAAACCAATCAAAGAAAGACTAGAAAAACCAGAGATCTATCTATTTTAACCTAATTTGACCTAAAAACCGGAAACATGATGAACAGAAGGTTATATACAGGAAATCATGCAAGGTAACTATGGAAACTAATCAAGAATAGATCTAAACATGCAAGTGCAACTGGTATCAACTTCTCGAACTAAAAATCTAACACTATAAATTGCATGGAAAGGCAAAAGCAGTGTTTTGGTGGTAGCAAGTAGGCCTTGGTCTCCGCTCATGGTCCCAAGGAGGGAGAGGTGAGATGAAGGATTGCTTGATGGCCTTTTCATATATATTTTCTATTATCAAACTGTCAAATCAACCTGAAGCATGAAAAACTAGTTTAATCATCAAAAACAACCTAAGTAACAAAGCAAGATCTTAACCTAAATAGCAGAAATTATTCTATGAACAAAGGAGGTATTGGCACTTGGGTTGGGCCCAATCCCAAGAGCCAAAACCTCCTAAGAAAAGCTCAGAGCTGGTGCAAAGTGAAATTTATCTCCATTGCTCAAAAAATAATCATGTCACAAAAATGTTTATAGCAAGAGCTCGAAAATGAGCTGAAAGGCAAAGCAGCACTAAAGTACGAAAAGCAATTGTTCAATAGCTAAACTACCAAGGATTGAAGCTTTCCTACTTATGCACCAAAAGGACTCCCAATAGCCCTCCTTAACTTGAGGGGCTTGGCTGCTCAAAACTGTAATTAATTAGTCACTTCACAAAATCTGCTTGGCTGCCCCTAGAAATCATCTTTGGTGGGCTGTTGAACTCCGAGCTGATGGTGGAGAACTCAAGGAAGGGGTCATTTAGTGTAGGAGACACCCTTCCTACCAATCCTTAGCCTTGTTCTCTCGTATTTAGCTGTCAACTGGCTCATAAATGCTTACCTTGGTCCAAAAGATGTCCAAAAATCTGCAATAAGCACGTATTAGACTTTGTGGTCAAGTGACTATTCTAATTCATCCAATTAACATAAATATATTCAAAAGTATGCGTAAAACTATGAAGAATAATCGAGAATAATAGGAAAAATGAGCCCAATAAGTTACCCATTTTTGGGGCTCATCAGATGTATCGATCACGAACTCAATAATGGATCCTCCTAGAATACTATCGATCCAGTGATCGACATCCTGCACAATTTGCCTCCAAGTGCTTCACCAGTTCTAGAGTCCACACGATAGGTACGTCAAGCTTGCATGTAACCTGACTATTCGCTAATTTAGATAGCCACTTATGCAATTCACAGGGGAAAGATCAGAAGAATATCTCATGTTCCTCTGTGAATAGGTATTTATTTAACCACTCTTCCTTCGATAGACGCAGATTCCTGTTCACCTGAGCTGCAAACGCCTGTAGTTTCTAATCTATCCACATTTCAATTTCTTTCTTAGTGGGGAAGCACTTATCGCACATTCCTCAGATAGATCCCAGTCCCAGAAATAGAACCATTTGTTGGCTTGTTGGGCCTTGACCGAGGTTCACATTTAGTTGCGCCAACCACCGAAACCCTAAACTTCTAGCTCGATCGACAACAACCTGCATAACACAGGCCGCAGTCTAACCCGAAGCAATATTGGGGGATGAAAGAACTAGGGTTTTGCATCCATAGGTCTGTGTGATAGGTTCCAATAGCTTCTAGGGCTTAGGTCTATCTTCTTGAACCGTAATCCTTTCGATAC
>APFE030208494.1:0-72039 GCA_000404065.3 Pinus taeda
CCCTCTTCATCACCCAATGGAGGTGAAATCAATGGACTATATTCAGGACCCTTTCTTCCTTCGTTCCTATAAGTATTTCTTCTTCGCGTAGCTCTGAACATCAAGGTAGCTGCATAACCCATTTTTTTCACAATAACATCTTAATATAAGTATTCAAAGACTTCAAGGCCTTACCTCGCGGTCCTTTGAAAAAGCGCCGCTCCACCTTGTTGTAGCTGACTAAGGTATCGACTGCGAATTCAGTCACAAATCCTCCTATGACGTGATCGAGCCAATGATCGACAGTGCGGGTGATCTTATCCTCAGAGGCTTCCAATCTCTGTACTAACTTCAAGGTCCAAACAATAGGACCGTCAAGTCTCCACCTTCCTTGGCTATCTGCTAGCTTCGTGATCCACTCATATAGCTCAACCGGAAAGGAACATAAAAAGATCTCATGGATTTCTATATATAGGTAACTGTCCAACCACTATTCCTTGGTTAGTCGTGGATTTCTGTTCTCCTGCGCTGCGAATTCGTGGATCTTCCTATCCAACCAGTCTCTGATCTCTTTCTTAGTTGGATTCCAGTGATATGACATCACACATCTCTTATGCAGAGTCTGGTCCCAACAATGGAACTATTTCTTGGCTTGGTGGGGCTTGACCCAGGTTCCATGCTAGTTAGCCAAACAAGTCCCTACACTACTAGCCCTTTCGGCATTAGCCCGCGAAGCACAGACCGAAGTCTCACACGAAGCAGTATGGGGGGATGCTTGAACCAATTTTCCGCACCCTGAGATGGTCTTGATGTGAGTTTGTTCCTTCTATTCTTGCTTTCACGCAGGTCATTAAGTTCTAGGGCTCTATCTATCTAGCCCTTTATTCTACCCTTTAGTATGTCCACGAAGGGGTATAATTGGCCTTCGCGTAGCCCTAACCTGCGGTTCAGGTACTTTTGTGTGACTAAAGCAATGTATCATGCAGATTCCTAAACTAGCTTAAGTATCTTACTTATTTTATTAAACAATCATAGTTAGTGCCGCTAAACATATATCCTTACTTAAATTCAATTATCCAATGTAATTACATACATTCACGCATCATATAAGCATTATAAATGAAATTCATACACAATATGACTAGATGCATTAACAGGAAAAAAGACAGAATTTGTAAAATGCTTCTCTTTATTGATATCTTCAAACAATTACAAACTCTATCTGCCCTGCGCACATAGCTGCAGGGGTCCGCGCACTCAATTGCGGACTTCCACCCTAGGCCTCTGCACAGTCAGCTATAGAGCCTCTACCTGCACCGAGACTCAAAACTTAGACTTCTCCCCTTATCGCTCAAGACTCCTCCTACAACCTATGACCCATCAGAACTACTCAGAGCTTACTTAGCTCTTTTTATACAATCCCATGGTCCACGGACCATGGGTAGATATTTTACAGCTGATTTTGCTTTACAAAATAAGGGCAGACAATCCTTTATGACTCATGACACCTTTGCGCTCTGCGACCACAAAATGCGGAGACTTTACAACTTTATTACAAAATTGGACCCAAAACATGGGATTTTAGCCCCAAAACTGTCCTTGGGGGATCCCGTTCCCAACAACATCCATCTAAAAATTCAAGATATGACCAAGAGTTTCAAAGAACAAGAAGGCCCTAAGGGAGAACTAGGCACCCTAAATATCACCCCAATATATCTACAAGATGGGGTGGAGAGATCTCGTGTGAAACGTGTGTGGGTAATAGTATTTAAATCAAAAGAGAAGACATAAGAGCTATCCTTTCTATTTTTTGATTACCATGACATAAAAAACAAATATTTAGTTTATCTTACCCCTTTAGATAAAGTAGCATACATCCATGTCAATTGGGTTTATCTTAGGTGTTTGGGAGGAATGATTGGGATCCTTCACACCAAGGTTCAATTTCATAAGTGACATGATGAACTTTGATGTAATGTATTTCAGCATTGTTGTTGAAAATAAATAACCCCTTGAGGACCATAAGGTCTATATTCATCATATGGAATATAAATATATTTTCCACATGCAAAAAGTAACATACACCCATGTTATCCCCAAACCTTAGATTCATGATTGTGTATCCTTTTTAACCCTAGTGGGGCTTATTAGACACTATAAATAAAATAGCGTAGATCCATGTTAACCCTAGACCTTAGATCCATGATTATGTTTTTAACTTTAATACGACTTATTAGATCCAAAATAAGTCCATGATCCATGACCTTAGATCCATGATTTTTTTAAAATGTTGCTTTATATTCAAATCCGATAGCCAGATACATTGGCTGAGTTCCCATTGCTAAAGGCCCTCGTTAATACGAGGTTATGAGGTCAATTCTCTTCGATGATATTAGAGTTACGCTCTGTTAATAAGTCGATGGGAAGTGATCCCTTTGGGTGGATCTACTTGGATATTTCCTCAAAAAAAAGAATATTGTATTATTCGTTGTAAATATATTTCTTTGTTTTTAAAAAACTATAAATTCTATCTTAATCAATCACTCGACAATAGGGCATAAAACGATGGGAAACCTATCCCATTATCTCACCTGCCCTATGAGATTCAAGGAGTTGGTTGAGAGAAGAAAAATAACTTCTCTTCCATCAACAATTCATTTTAACACATTGATTGGGAGCACAACCTGAACCAACAATATCTAGCCATTTATCATTTTCTTAGCATATAGAAAAGCATAAAAGGTATGAGCATAATGAAGGATTGTACCAGTGAAGAAGTCAATAACATTCATACATGTTCATGGACCCATACCAAACATTTGCATTCATACATCATTTCAAATCACAAATTAACACAAAGTTGCATTAACTTATCTGAGTGTGTCAAGATGGTTGGCAACTAAAGGAAGGACTTCCACTCTCCACCCAACCGTAGGTCAACTACATTGAAATATTCTTATAGTTCACCACCCCTAAGCCATATCCAAACTTTGAGGGATGCATGGTCAGGGATACTTCACGCCAAGGCTTTGTAAACACTCAAGAGATGAAGTCCATTGTCCAAGTGGTTTCTCAACTTCCCTCTAGCAGTAAGCACGACAATGGATCACTTACCCTTATGAGTTTAATCACAAGGCTTCACCCAAGGTCTAGATGGCATCCATTGTCTAAGTGGTTTCTCAATTGCGCTCTAGCAGTAAGCACTATAGTGGCTCACTTACTCCTATGAGTTTAATCACAAGGCTTCACCCAAGGTCTAGATGGAGTATTTCTTAGTTCGACAGGTTGAATCCACTATCCAAGTGATCTCTCTCATGTATTTTCATAGCAAGCACCATGGGGGTCTGCAGTCCATTGTCTAGGTGGTTAACAACTCTCTAGCAAGAACCATGGTGATTCGATCATCCACCGAGCCTCCACTGACCATTCAAGACTAAACAAGCTAAGCACAATGGCCTCAAGAATGACAATATAGTGGATAATATCGTAATTTTCTAAGCATAAGTTGAGTCACAAACTCCATCTCTGCTCCGTGCACTCCCAACTCAATATCCTCTAAGGAATTTTCTCCTACGTCCAATGTTTTTCATTGTTGTGTACAAAGCTTTTCACCAGTTCCCTCTGAGTTATTCCCCCATCTCCTTCTTTTTCCTTTCCCCTTAACTCCCCATCTTTATTTTTGAGGCCTTTGTTCCCCAATCTTGATCCACTAGGGGGAATGTAGGGATGAGCCCTGACCTCTATCCATTGCCCTATCCTATCTCTTCAATTTTTGTTAGCGTTGATGATTGACTAGTGAGGAAGGGGGCTGAGAATTTAATGCAACTAGGTATGGGCTGCAAACAATAAAGTCAACCTAAAGAATTCAACTAAAATTTTATACACTTTTATATTAAAAACTAGTTCAATAAACTTTAATAAAAATAGTTAAAATAAAAATAATTTTTATTATTTCATTGAATAAGTATTATACTAGTTAGTAAAATAATTAAAAAACAAATGTTTAAATATTTAAAACATTTGAAAAGAATAATTATACTAATTTAAATCATCCCAAGAGGCAACATAATTGGTGATTGAAGTAATGTGAAATTTGTGAAAATAGAGAGATCCAAGATTCAAATCCCCCTGTGACTAGTTTTATGGAGAGGAGGATAGGTTGTAGACCTTATATCATTCCTCTATATATATGTGTGTGTGTGTATAAACTCAATATGTAAAAAAAAACAGTATTTGTAGCGCAATGAGAAATATCTTTGAATAAAAACGCTAATCCATTCTTAAATGTAGACCTATATATCAAATTATGCATGGAGTTTTGTGTGTGTGTGTGTGTGTGTATAAACTCAATATGTAAAAAAAAACAGTATTTGTAGCGCAATGAGAAATATCTTTGAATAAAAACGCTAATCCATTCTTAAATGTAGACCTATATATCAAATTATGCATGGAGTTTTGTGTGTGTGTGTGTGTGTGTATAAACTCAATATGTAAAAAAACAATATTGGTAGCTCAATGAGAAATATATTTGAATAAAAACACTAATCCATTCTTAAATGCAGACCTATATATCAAATTATGCATGGAGTCTTTGTGTGTGTGTGTGTGTATAAACATAATATCTAAAAAAACAGTATTGGTAGTGCAATGAGAAATATCTTTGAATAAAAACATTAATCCATTCTTAAATGTAGACCTATATATCAAATTATGCATGGAGTTTTTGTAACATGGCACCTAAACATACAATTTCACATCCAACAATCATCATCAAAGTGTACCATGCAACAATCAATGCAAAGAAAAAAATATCACAACCTTCAAAATGAATGAGCATCCAACAATTTATTCATTTACAAATCAAATTAACATCGAATAGTTCATAGCTAGGCCACTTCCTCTATGCCAAAATAGCCCACAAGAGAGTAAAAATAACTCCATATAAGAGAATTACAACAACATATCTACATGGTCAAACTAACATATCCATTTTACCTACAAAAATAAAATAAAATAAAATAAAAGATACAAGCACAAATATGCTATTAACCCTTTTTCCTTTACCTGCAAAGAAACAATGTTCTTGGCCTTTATGGGGTATTTTTCTTCCACTGCAACTCCTATTTGAAAATGAGAGACTAGCCTCCTTTTATTCATCTTCACACTTATTTACACAAAACTGGAACATATCACATGGAATATAAAGCTATTTTATGTACATCACATGATGAACTTTGATGAAATGACTTTGAGCCTTGTTGCTGAAAATGAATAGTCCGTTGATGTTGAAAATGAATAGTCCCACCATGTCAAACCCAAACGGTAGATTCATGCTTGTGTATCATTTTTATCCATGTCAACCCCAAACATTGGATTCATGCTTGTGTATTATTTTTATCCATGTCAACCCTGCACGGTAAATTCATGCTTGTGTATCATTTGTAACCCTAGTACGACTCATTAGATTTTATCAATAAAGTAGCATAAATCCATATTAACCCCGACTTTATATCCATGATTATGTTTTTAACTCTAATAAACCTAATTAGTTCCAAAATAAATAGGGACTAATTCGTTCGAAAATAAACAGGGATCTATGTGAGTATCCAAACTAAATAGGGACTAATTAGTTCCAAAATAAACAGGGATCTATGCTAATATTTCGTATTCCCATATTTCGGGAAGCCTCAGTGGCCCTTTGAGTAAGCTTATTGACCTGAATGCAACCTCAGTGGAGCATTGAGTAAGTCTATTGACCTGAATGCAATGCAAGTTAGATTTCCTCAACAAACGAGCACGCAAAAACGGTCTATTACAGCCAAGAGGCATGGAGGATTGGAGTGCAGGATAAGTAATTGAAATATTTGTCTCTTATTCTTTATTAACAGTCCACATTTTAGTGTAATAGAAGAAATTACAATACTTGAGACAGTGCACACAAGCAGCTGGGTAACTTGAAACTCCATAATAAAATTTAACCATCTATGTGTTGGTTCATCATCATGGATAACATGCGAATGAGGAACTTGTCCATTTATAGCAGCTCAGTCTAACACAAGCTGGGACCCCAGGTCTCTCATCTAATACCATAGGATGAAGAACAATAGCAATTTTTTTTTCGAATTAATGGCCACGGTGTTTAACAAAATCTTCTTAGTCAAAACTTTCAACACCTAAATTACAATTATTATGTTCACACTGATACAATTGTTATCGATGTCTGGAAATCATGTCCATTCTACATATAATACTATGATTTAGGAAAACCTGCACCGTGAATACCATCAATTGTTCAAACAGTAAACCTCCAGAAGAAAATTCCTCTGAAATACATTTGAATACTGTAAAATATATCTATCTTCCAATATCAATGTTTAATTAGCGGTTATAGAAGCGAGTATCTTTGAGCAGGGCTCCTATACAACCAGTCTTTGCATATCCTTGCCTGCGTGGAAGCTCTTCTCAATTCCAGTATCCTTTCCAAAAACTTCGTATACCGTGTCTTCGCATAGTTCTCTGGTAAGCTGAAGTCCATAATTTTAAGAGCAGGAGTGCTCTGAAGCAAGCAACCTACCACGGCGATTTCCGTTTCATCTAATTCAAATAAATGTACCCCTAAAAATTGAAGATTAACCAGCGGAGAGCTTAAGCATGCTGGTACCTGATCTCTGGCTAGCTCCTGCATTACATTAGAATAGAAAGCATATCAGTCAACTTTGCCCCAGCCCAGATGAGATTTTTCCAACAAACAAATACAGGAGGAATTATGTAGCCTTTGCTGATGCACACCCACGATGCACAAAAATACACAACTGTCATCACCATGGGAAGGGGAAGCAAGGCTTTAACCATTGGCACCCAATGCATTGCTCATGTATAATGAGAATAAGAAAGAGTAAGAAGAAATTAGCATAAAAATGAATTCCTTACCCGAATAGACATGCCACGAATCTCCAAACCCTCGAGATTGGGAAGCCTCTGGAGTAGCTTGTATAAAGGAACCAACATCTCTTCTCCCCGTTCAAGCTTAAGCGATGACCAAATGCCAATCTCAAGTTCCTTCAAAGTTTTGAAACTCCCCACTATCCCAAGAAATCTCTCTGCCGAGAAATCGGGTGGTTCCCCTTGACACAAATCCATTGACAATTTGATCAAATCAGTGCCAGGCTGCTGCATTGTAAGATTAGATACCGCGTAGGAAAACTCATGAAGCAACACCCTGTTCACTCTTAGATCTTTTATCAAGTACGCGTCCATAGTTATAAGTTTGGGACAATTGACAGTTAAAATCTCCATCCCAATATCCAAATCTAAATATATCATGTTGGGAGCAGAGATGACAGGTTTCGACAGCCCTTTGCATCTCCTTAACTTCAGATTTTGCAACAGTGGGAAAAGGGCAATAAAGCGGGCTAAGGAGTCATCTGTGATTTCAATATTATGCAAGTTGCAAGTAATGAGATGGCTGAATCCAGAGAAATCGGTGGGGAGATGGGAGAGAATGTAGTTAGAAAGTGTGAGCTCCCTAAGAAAATTGCAGGAGAAGAAGGCAGGAGGCGGGATTTCACTTACAGGGGAATCACGCAAAGTTAGGTGTTGGACATTCATCCAGGAGGCGGGATTTCACTTACAGGGGAATCACACAAAGTTAGGTGTTGGACATTCATCCGTGCTACGTACTGCACCCATGTTGATATGCTTTACCCATGTTGATATGCTTTGGCGGTTAAATCGCCACTGGTGGTCAATGCCATTGTGCCATTCGCTAATGTGGTTGGATAAATGAAATGCCTCCAGATCCGATAATGCAAAAGTAGAATATTGGAGATTATATTTTCCACTGTTGCGATGGAGAGTGGATCAGGAGTGACAGGGCCCAACAGAAGATAGGGGGATAGAGTGAGTTGGCAGATTTGGGTGTAAAGAAATCTCCATCTCTTGGAGAGGATGGAGCATCGGAATTCTGGAAAGGATAAGGCAGAGCAGATCATCCGGTAGCAAGGAAATCATGTTTGAAGTAGGAGGCATAATGATGTACTATAGGGAATGGTGAGTATAATAAAAAAAATGCACAGAGATGAGCGCATGCAAACTTGCATTGTTACCCTTGTTCTGAACTGATATTCTATGTGAATTGATACCTTTTTATACACTCTGCCGCAAGGAATGGGGCTTGTGCTTTGACGCTATTTTTAAATAGGCCGATAGGCCTTCCTTTGAAACAAGCTTTCGTCGTCCTTTTGATTCTTAGATCGACACGTGGCGTGAAAAATTGTGTTAGGCCCCCTTGCCTCTGGAAGTTGCTGGTGATAGCGAAGGAAAAGGAATAATGTTAGGATGGTGGTGGGGTTTGTTGCAGGAAGGGCTATAATTAGGGTGTTGGGGAATCAAAGCCCCGATAGAATTGCTCGCGAACTGGAGGGACTCGGGCTTGTATTTAGTGTTTTCGTTTTTGCAAACCTCGATGCCCGTTTGATCCATTGAACGTGACTCTGAGGAGTCTGACGGCTTTGTTCAAAGTTTCAGGCGTCTCGAGTACAAGCGCCGGGCCTCCGCTGTGGGCTGGAGCTTCTGGTTTGGGGATTTTTTCTTGTTTTATTTTTGGTATGATGCTGGGCAAGCGTTGGAGGCCCATCCAGAAGCCGCAGAACAAGTTTCGTCTAATGTCTTCTGTTAAAAATCGAGACCCAAGCTCCTGTAAATCCTCTGCATTTTTCCTGTTCACCGGTTTTACTACTACTAATCGACGGTGAAAATCTTTGCGGCCGCCTTTGAAAACCGCCATGCTCAATTGGGTGGTATTAGTGAGAACAAGCAGAGCCAGCCAATACCCATTCAGGGTTCTCGGTCACCAGTTTCTGGCGAGGAGCTGGAATCTGGGATGGAGTACTCAGACAGTTATACCTGCGTAACGTCCCATGGCCCCAAGCCCATTATAAAACAAATATACGAGGGTCCTGCAGAGATTCAATTAACGCCCAAGTGCAAACCAGCTGTTTTCGAGGCCTCTAGCTTCACGGATTCTCCGGGTTTTCATGCTCCAGATTTTCTAAGTGCTTGTTATCTCTGCAGGCGGCAGCTGAGCCACGGGAAGGATATATACATGTACAGGTGTGTGTCCATATTTTCAGTTTTTAAGAAAAGTCAGGACTTCAATAGATTTATCGTGTATATGTTGCGATTATGATTTTCAAATACCCATCTAAACCCTGGTTAACACTGTTCTGCATCTCCAAAATCGTCCCCAAAGGACAACAAGGCTTCCAAGAGGCAGATACATACTTTAAAAGTACAGGTATTGAACATGGACACATTCTACAGATAGCATTTGTTATAGAGGTTATGGAAAATATGTCCATGATTTTAATTTTGATTTATCTTTCAATTTTCTTCTCTCTTTTTGTTTCCAAAGTTTTGCAATTACCATTCCAGAATGGAATTTACAGGAATGGACGCTCATTTTTTTTCTTCTGAAAATATCTGCCAGACGGAACATACCATGGTAACTTGTAATCTGTTTACATTTCATTATCCAGGAAACAAATCGAACCTGTTGAAAATTCTGAACAATCTATAGCAAAGAAGCCAGAGTTCCTCAGGTCTCCTTCACATTGTCACTACTCTGTCCAAGAAAGTCAACAAGGCAAAAAAGAGTTTGTTGCGGGAGGTTTGCTTCCCCCTATAAATGAATGCTCACCTGATGTAGCTTCCCAAGCTGGAAGTTTACATAGAAGGAAAGCATCGTTTGGCTCTGGCTCTGAGGCCAATGGCCTTCATTTTGTAACTCAAACTACAAATCTCAAGCATTCTCCTCACAAGGGAGTTGCAGAGGAGACCTCAAAACTGTCGAAGGGGGTGCAAAAGAGTTTGGGGCCCTCAGAGCCTGGCCATGGAAAAGAGAATCAGCTTCATGTAACCCCTAAAACTCCTCATTCTTTGCCTAGATCGTCAAAACCGGGGACTGCATCTCCAAAATCGTCCCCAAAGGACAACAAGGCTTCCAAAAGGCAGATACATACTTTAAAAGTACAGGTATTGAACATGGACACATTCTACAGATAGCATTTGTTATATAGGTTATGGAAAATATGTCCATGAAAGAGGTTTTGACCTGGCTTACCTTATTTTCAATTGCTTCTGCCGATTTTAAGTAATAATTTGTGAGAGTAGTCCAATACATTATCAGGTGTCCAATAGTATTTTGTTTTTGTGCCCTTGAGTTGGAATTGCCTGCTGCCGATTGCCTCTCTTTTGCTGTAACAAAATTTTCCTGTTTTAATAAAACTTTAGCAAAACTTTAGCAAACAAAATGAGAATGGATATGATCTAAGATCAACTTTAACAAGAAACAGGGCAAATTTTTTATGATTTTAGTAAAGAGCTTGCAATGCAACGATGTAGAAGAAAAGATCCTTATACCAAAGTTTTAGCAGTATATCTTAGATGGTTATCCACCTAGATTTCAATTTGTTGCTGATATTGTCAAAACTTAGGCAGAGGTCAAGTTTCTTCCTCTAAATATAAATAGTTAGGACAAATTCGGATTAATGGTTTTAGGTGTATGTTGAACCCAATTCGGCATTGCTGTGCCATGAAGAGTTATTTTCTTCATTGTGACTCAACTTTGGCTCTAAACTTACCAATTTAGTTTAGTACTGTACTCGGAAATGATCCTTAAGCTTGAAAATCATTTGAAACTAATTCGTGACTTTTTCATAGTTGTTGCAAAATTATGCTCGTTGAACTTCACATGTCTGTGCAGTCAGCAATGATTACATGAAGAACACTGCAGTACTTTGCGTTGGCATTAAATACTGCAATCACTTTCTCCAGAAATACAGATATGTGATTGAAATTTATTTTGAATTATTTTACTGAATTAAAATCAATGGATGATGTGTGTATGCATGCACATATTTCATCAATTTGACAGTGCAGGACAGAGCTGCACTTCGGACTACGTATCCCAGAAGTAAATGCATCTGGGTCTATTGGGAAATGCAAATTTTACCTTTTCAAGGAACATTTATAATGTCAAATGGTAATTGCATATTGCTCAGAGCTTCTGCACAGTAATTTTTTTTTCATCTTTATGCTAGATGTATTGCTTCGGCTTCTACACATTAAGCTTTCAGTTCCATACGGTAACCATGACCGGATTTGTTTTATATTCTGTCAAATTTGCAATGAAGCACCACTTCTTTAATGAAAACTTATCTGTTGTGTGCATAGCATTTATATGTAAAAATCATTCAATCG
This sequence comes from Pinus taeda, assembly GCA_000404065.3. Lineage (NCBI taxonomy): Eukaryota > Viridiplantae > Streptophyta > Pinopsida > Pinales > Pinaceae > Pinus > Pinus taeda. The sequence goes on from APFE030208494.1 coordinate 11,239, forward strand.
CTGAAAACCTCTAATTCGCTGCATGGCCTTTCAATAATTGGTTGTCACGCTTATACCTAATTCTTGAATTGTGTTCCATCCAATGCATATATTGAGTTAGGATGCATAGTCTTCAGTTCTTACAGATTGCCACACCCTTACCATGCTGCACAGGTATGGTATATTACAGATTGTCATTGATTGAGAGTTACGATGCACAGGCTTCAATCTAGATAGATCTCACAGATTGTCATAAATTTAGAGTTACGATGCATAGGCTTCAATTTAGATAAGTCTTACAGATTGTCACACCGTTACCATGCTGCACAGGTGTGGTAGTTTCAGATTGTCATTGACTGAGAATTACGATGCACAGTTTTCAATTTATATAGATTGTTTGAACAGAGAAAGGAGTAGGTGTATTTTTTAGAATTCATGATAAGAAATTTCCAAAAGTGATTCGGTATAGGATTAAATTCACTTGTTATCATTACAATTAAACCCTGAAAAAACTAAAATATAATTAAAAACCAAATGAAAATTTAGATGAGAAAGGAAACCCTGAAAAAAACTAAAATATAATTAAAAATCAACTGAAAATTAGATGAGAAAGGAGACCCTGAAAAAACTAAAATATTATTAAAAACGAAAAGAAAACTTAGATGAGGAAGGAAAACAAATAATCCACCTACCATCCAAATTATAAAATCCATTATAAATGTCCATGATTTTAATTTTGATTCATCTTTCAATTTTCTTCTCTCTTTTTGTTTCCAAAGTTTTGCAATTACCATTCCAGAATGGAATTTACAGGAATGGACGCTCATTTTTTTTTCCTGAAAATATCCGCCAGACAGAACATACCATGGTAACTTGTAATCTGTTTACATTTCATTATCCAGGAAACAAATCGAACCTGTTGAAAATTCTGAACAATCTATAGCAAAGAAGCCAGAGTTCCTCAGGTCTCCTTCACATTGTCACTACTCTGTCCAAGAAAGTCAACAAGGCAAAAAAGAGTTTGTTGCGGGAGGTTTGCTTCCCCCTATAAATGAATGCTCACCTGATGTAGCTTCCCAAGCTGGAAGTTTACATAGAAGGAAAGCATCGTTTGGCTCTGGCTCTGAGGCCAATGGCCTTCATTTTGTAACTCAAACTACAAATCTCAAGCATTCTCCTCACAAGGGAGTTGCAGAGGAGACCTCAAAACTGTCGAAGGGGGTGCAAAAGAGTTTGGGGCCCTCAGAGCCTGGCCATGGAAAAGAGAATCAGCTTCATGTAACCCCTAAAACTCCTCATTCTTTGCCTCGATTGTCAAAACCGGGGACTGCATCTCCAAAATCGTCCCCAAAGGACAACAAGGCTTCCAAAAGGCAGATACATACTTTAAAAGTACAGGTATTGAACATGGACACATTCTACAGATAGCATTTGTTATATAGGTTATGGAAAATATGTCCATGATTTTAATTTTGATTCCTTTCAATTTTCTTCTCTCTTTTTGTTTCCAAAGTTTTGCAATTACCATTCCAGAATGGAATTTACAGGAATGGACGCTCATTTCTTTTTTCTGAAAATTTCCGCCAGACAGAACATACCATGGTAACTTGTAGTTTGGGACCAGATAATGTGCCCATTTTGGTTTCTGTACAATATGTGAAAGACATGGATCCCAACAGGCTTTCTGAAGAGATGGTGAAATGCTTGTTGAGTATCTTTTTGAGGCTAGCCAAGCAGTCCATAGGATCAGAACAGGATATGTCACCAGTAGTGTCACGATCGACTTCATCAAGTAAGCTCAAGAAATTATGGTTCCAGAGGCACTGTGAGATGTAAGACTTCTATGGAGATTTCTGAAGAAATAGATTTCCGAGATCCATATGGGGTTTGTGCAGATTCAGAAGTGAGAGATATCGGTCCCTACAAACACCTTCATGATATCATAACCACCTCCATTGACTTGAGTCAAATACAAATTACCACTCCTTTGCTAAGAAGATTAAAGTAAGTTTCTCTTCCATTGCAAATTTCTCACTAAGAAGATTAAAGTTTCTCTTCCATTGCAAATTTCTCACACCCAGCACTTTATCAAATGACATGATATATTATTGAAATTTGGTTGATTTGTAATTTGTCTCTGAGATGTTATTATAGCAACCCATTCAACCCCCAGTCTGACATGCACTTTGAAGTTGTGAAGCATGGTTTTGATCAATTATACAACTACTGACCAACGGGTATCAATAGGTACTTCACGGTCTGTGTGGTTTTGACGGTATAGGTAAAACCCCTGGTTTGATATGCATCTCGAGGTTTTGAAGCCTGATGTCCACCTGTTGTCCAACTATTACGCAGGAAAAAGTAATGTGTGGTTTGATGTGCAGTTTGAGGTTGTGAAGCTGGATGTTCAGCTATTGCAGGCCATTTAATCCCTCGTGTGATATACTGAAAAATAACACATACGAGAGGTTGAATTTTATTTCAGTATGCATCCCCTGTTAAGTAGGTGTCTGGACTGGTCCCCTAATGCCGGAGGGTATTGAAGTTTCCCTCACAAGATTTGTTAAAAATGTTGGGTGTCTAGAAGGTGTGGATTTGCTGAAACAAATGTTACAAGTGGATGGAAACAAAAGAATAACAGCTAAAGAAGCTCTACAACATCCATACTTTCAGTGCTACAGGACTATAAACAGCTGCCATAAAGATTAAAAATGGAAATCAGCTACAAATCTCTTGATGATAACATTATCAAGATAGAGGCCGATGCTCTCTCAAGGACAGAGCTGCTGGAAATGGAAGCAGGTGCTATGAAGCTGACAGTAATAAAAGATGGGACAGCACAGCTTCCCACAGTGTATCCCACTCTGGCACAATCAGTTTTTTGATGTTTTGCAGATTGGGTTACAGTCTTGCAACTTGTTTTGGCTTGGTTACCAACCTGATGTTTTGCTTTTAATTTATTTTCAGCTGGTGCTAAACAAAGTGTCTCTGATCATGGTCAGATTTTGTCTCAGGATAAAATAGTATTCTTTACAGATATATTAACTTGGCACAGCTTCCAGTTTTTTTGAAGATTTCTCCATTCAATTTACTACGGGAGATTTTTCTACGATTTCTTGCACTTCTGAAATGTAATCAAAATTCTACTTGAAATAAAAGTTCAGAAGAGACAATATTACTAATGCTAGCACAGCACACATAATTGAGAAGGGGATATGAAGCACTACTTTTTTTTGGTGTGTTATAAATTTATAATTTTTGGTTAAGGAAGTTGATGATTGAATCCCTATTTTTCACATCCACGGAACTACTAATCTATTTTAAGACAGGCCTACAAAATGATTCTTCTGCATTTCGCATGTCATTTTAGTGCATTGTGAAAGGACCATTTCAAAGTCAGAAATAACTGGAACTTTGGTGACCATGCATCTCAATTATTGCATGTCCAGTTTGCAATTCTCATTGTTAAGACGCAATCCTAATATCTAATATATATTCTGTTCATCTCTGTGTCAGGTGATGTTCCTTTCCATGTGCCTATGTTTTAATCATATATAAACTAAAATTCTCGCCAGTCTGGGCTACAGTGGCCATTCTAATGATCTATTTCATAGTCATTGCATTTTTCTAATATACTAATAAAATGACATTATATTGATTTAAATTATGTGATTGAAATAGGGATACAAGAGCCTATTTGTATTTGAAGGTCTTACACTAATCCTAAGCTTATCGTAATCTTACCATAAGCTTACACTAATCCTTCTTATTCTCTACAAGAGAAAATCAGTTTCTATTTCACCCTTCAATAACACTGACTAAATACCAGTTTAAAAATCAGTTAAACTAAGGAAAAATTACTCATTCAAAATCATTTGAATGAGGAAATCTCCAAATAATTGTAAGCTGACACCACAGAGAACATGCAAGGAGCTCATTCTTCATATTCTACCAACTGTAACATACCTACCTTGAATGCAATCTCCACAAGTCTCGCAATGGGAGCAAATGTAGACCCATGTACAATGTTTTACAACCTCATGGGATCGAGTCACATCGGATCGCCCCACCTAACAAGTTGGTTGGACAGGATCATGTTTTACTGGGGACTTATGAAAGACAGCTTAATTCAACACATCTGCCGTGCTCAAAATCAGCAAGTGGATTGCTTGTCAAAGGAGGGTCTCTGTGTCTTGGGATAGGGTCCTGGTCCATGAAAGTTATTTTCGGTGAGAATTCCGGGCTCATCCAGGATTTCTCTCTCCGTGGATGCTAATTTCTCTATGGTTTTTTTCTTCTTCTTATCTTTTGCTTCTAATGTGTGAATATGTCATGTTATATGGATGACTAGGGTATCTCTGATCTTGGTTTTCATATCTGAACTGGTCCTGTATGTGTCGCATTTAACATGTTTTTGTTTGTGATTGATGCTCTTTCTGGAATATTTTTGCCAACAAGTTATATTTTCAAAATCGAGACTCTACAACACCTAAATGCTGTAATATTTATAATCTGGAACCTTATATTCTCTCAATATATTATGGTGCTTTTTCGTTCTGAAAAAAAAAAGGAAAGAAGCATAATACTATTAAGATGATGATTCTGAAATTTTGTTGCGGAATCACAAACTTGTTTGTAGTTAGTGATACTACATATTATTAAAATGCACTTGTTTCAGCATCTGAGGAAATATTCCATTAACAAAGGACATGCTTCATGTGTAGTCCATAGGTGATTTAGCAAGACTTTTAGTTTACCATTTTATCCTTCATGAACTTCTTTACATAGTTGTTTAATTGCCTACTACCTATTATCGCTCCGAGTTGATTCTCCTTCAGCAGCAACAGATTTCAGAAAACCCATTCCAGCGTCGATGCTTGTAGATTTCATTTCGATTGACAAAAGAAGCGGCTTAATGAGGGCATTAGTGAGCGTGCATTAAAAAGTTCTCTGCAAAGCACAGTAGTTTGTAGGCAGTAGTAGTTTAGAAGGGCATAAATCCTAATGCTTGGAGGCTCTTCACATCAAGAGCTTTTTATTTCTAGGAGGCCACAGATCTTAAGTTGAGTAAAATGCATGAGTACAGAAAATTCATTTTACTAATGTGTCATGCTAATCTGGAAATCTTATCCACATCCTTACAGATTTCATTGCAGTTGATAATGGAAACGCATTAGGCATTAACGAGGGCTTGACAGCACAACCCCTCTCTGGAATCTTCAAATCACATATGTGGAGAAAATCAATCAAAGATTTTTGTAAATCCTAGTTATAATACTTAAATTTTGAAATTTTAGGTCTCGTTTTCACCGTTAACAACACCATTCAAACACTGTCTTTACAAAGTTTTTTAAATTTTTTACCCAAATTCAATTCAAGCCATGATTTCCACACCGCGTAGGCCGGAATGCACTCTGCTGTGACTATGAATTTGAATTGGTGGTGAGTTTCGTTTGATGCGTCATTGCTGTGAATGTGAATTCGAAAGGGGAGGTCGGTAACTTTCATTTAATGCGGCATTGGAAAAGAAGGGAACGAGACTTACTTATCTGTAAGTTCGCCGAAACAACTTAATTAATGTGAGTATGCGGAAACCGTTACCACCACGACTCTCAAAAAAAATAAAAATCAAAGAGAGCAAATTAAAAAAATTCTCCTCATATAACGTAATAGGATTCAACAGGCCTTAATCAACATTTTTAAAGTATTAGTAAATCATTTTTTTTCCAATCATTAAGTGTTATACTCTAATTAAAAATTACGCTTGGGAAAAAATGTGTAAAAAATTATAACTTGTATTAATTAACATATATTAATAAGTTCAGAAGTGAAGTGCATATCTTAATTATTGGTTCATCTTTAAAGTAAAGATTTGTTTAAAATTTTACATATTTATAACTTTAATTTTTGAAAATTTAAATAGGGATGAGAATTTATTTTTGAAAATTTAAATAAGGGTGGGAAATAGTTTATAATAAATATATTTATTCACAAATTTATTTATTTTATGTAAATGCTTATTTAATTATGGCTAGAAATATTATAGTAAATATTTATTATTTATTTGAAGAGAAAGCAATATATAATTTTATTTTTAGATAATTTTAGTTTAAAAATAAAGTCACTATACAAATATTAAAATCATAGATAAACATTGTAGCTATATTCATAAATTATGATATATTCATAACTTATAGCATAAAATATGTGAAAACATTATCTACACTATATGATACAAATACTACAATAAAAATTTAAAATTATAATCCAATCAAATATTTATAAAATATATTTTTTAATATATTCAAGAATAAATATTAATTTTTAACATTGAATGATCAATAATAAATTAATAACATTAATCACTCCTTCCCTGCTTGTAAATGCTAGATAAGATTGAGTTATATTTGAGTTGTAATTAGTTAACCCAATTTACTGAGTTAAGTCCAGTTAAATTAGTTCCAAACTGTTTGAGGAACTAATAGTGAGTTAACATTCAGTTGATTTATTAATGCACTCAACTAGTGCTACTCCAATTAACTGAAGATTCTCTCATTAAAAACTTATGCATGTCCATTATGAGAAAGACCCAGTTGAGATTAATCTTCAAGGATAGTGTACTATCAGTTGCATGTGTTTTCTCATGGAGAAAACTCATGCATGCAGTCAAGGATTCATCCTTGAGGATTGCACAGTTTTGAAGGCTTGTTTTTCCACTTGGTAATAGGAAAATCATCCAGAAGGAACAACACAAGGAAATAGGAGCTTGGAGGGCAGAGAGGAAGGCTAGGGAGAAGCCAAGATTTCCTGTGAGTATTTGTGAGGATTGTACTGAGAGTTGGCTAGCTATGAGAGATAAGGCTTTGTATAATTCCTATGTATTTCCACCATTTCTGGTAATACAATAGTGTGGGGTTTTAGTTGAGGCTTTCCCCAAAGTATTTTCATGTGTATTGTGCCATTGATTCTTCTTCTTCTGGTTATATTGTTTAGCTTGATCATTAAGTTTATGCAAATTGATAGTAGAAGTAGGTTATAGTATTCTGCTTTGATTTATATTGCATTATCAGGTTAACCTATCATAAATTTTCTACATGGTATCAGAGCTGTGAACAGTATACTAAGAAGAGAATTCGAAGTTTGAAGTTCGGGGTTGCAGGTGAAAATCGAATTCATATCATACTTCAAGGTTGGCCAATGGCATTGTATGGCTTGAGACTCGAGTATGCCTTGGAAGGTAGCTCGAGCTACATAGCATGGAAAGATATAATGGAGGCTGTATTAGAAGACAATGGCTTGAAGGAATTCATTGATCAAGAAATCCCAAGGCGAGCTTCAACTAATGCACAAGAGTTGGCTGAGTGGAAGAAGTGTGTGGCAAAGGCGAGATGGATCATCCTTGAGGGAGTTAGAGACAATATTGTCTCGAGTCTCCATGGGAAGGACACTCCATTTTCAATGTGGAAGACATTGAAGGACCTCTACCAGAATAGTAGCGACCAGAGAAAATTGGCACTCAAGGATAAGCTTCAAAGGTTCAAGATGGAGAAGGGCGATACTATTTCCACATATTTGAACAAGCTCACCACCTATAGAGATGAGCTTGGCAGTGTGGGAATAACTACTGCTGATGATAATATGGTGAGCCTCACTCTCCTTGGCCTTCCAAAGAGTTGGAATAGCTACCAGGACTCTATGAATGGAAGGGAAAAACTGCCAGATTGGGAATGATTGTGGTCAGATCTTATGCAAGAGGAGATCAAGAGGAGCACACGAGATGGTTCTTCATCCAAGAATGATGATGAATAAAATCTAGCCTCAGCAAGTAAGGCAAGGAAAGGGAAGGGGAAGGCTTCCCATTCCAAATCAAATTCTTCTCATGGAGGGAAGAAGGGTGACATGTCTAAAGTGAGATGCTTTAATTGTCACAAGATGGGACATTATGCAACTAATTGCCCATCAAAGAAGTCCAGGAAGTGATCCTCAGAAGGATCGGAAGGTGAGGCATTAACCTCTCAATTAGAAATGGACTTTACCCTCATCACATGCATGGTGTCATCGATGATGGGTTGTGTTTGGTATCTTGACAGTGAAGATTCATTCCACATGACCGGTGATAAAAGTTTATTCAATACCTTGGAGGAGAAAGAGCTCAAGAGGCACATAGAGATGGGTGACAACAAAAGGTATAATGTTTTAGGAGTGGGCACGGTTGCTTTTTAGAGGGATTATGGAGCTCCTATCACCTTGACAGATGTGAAATATGTGCCTAGATTGAAGAAGAACTTGGTATCAGTCACGATGTTGGAGGACAAAGGCTACGATGTTGTCTTTAGTAAAGGAAAGACATTCCTAAGACACATAGCCATGGGTTAGACTAAGAGGATAGGGTTTTAGGTGAAGAATCTTTATAAACTAGTATGAAAGTAGAATTGGTGCAAAGCCAAGACATTGGCGAGTTGTGGCACAGTCGGCTGGGCCATTTGCATCATGGGTCTTTGAAGATAATGCAGCAGATATATACATGACTTCCAAAAGGTAAACTTGAGTAGGTTGGAACATGCAAAGGTTGTACCTTGGGAAAATACACCAAGTCTTCCTTTCATGATCGAGATAGTCAAGCAAAGGCTATGTTAGAGTGAGTTCATTTAGATGTGTGTGGACCATTCTCAATGACATCCACAACGAAAAAAAGGTATTATGTGATTTTCATTGATGACTATTCTCGTAAATGCTGAATTTATTTCATGCAGAAGAAGGACCAAAATTTAACAAAGTTTTGTGAGTTCAAAGCTTTGGTCGAGAAAGAGTCAGGGAATAATATCAATTCCTTCAAAAGTGACAATGGTGGAGAATATGTCTCTCAAGAGTTTAAGGACTTCTGTGCAGCGGAAGAAATTAAACGAGAGTTGACGACACCTCATAACCCACAACAGAATGGGGTGGACGAGAGTAAGAACAGAACTATTGTAGGGGAAGCACGGGCAATGTTGCATGACCAAGGTCTACCACTTCACTTGTGTGTTGAGGCATGCAACATAGCGATTTATTTGCAGAATAGAAGCCCGCATCACATACTTGGGATGAAGACACCAAAGGAAGATTTATCTGGTAAGAGACTAGATGTGGGTCACTTTAGGATCTTTGGCTCATTGGCATATTGCCATGTGACAAAGGATGCATTGAAGAAGCTTGAGCCAACAATAGAGTTGGGGATATTTGTGGGGTGCATTGATACACCTCACAACTATCAGGTGTACTTGCCTACTAGTCGGAGGATAGTGGTTCACAAAGATCTCAATTTTGATGAGCAGAAGGCCATGTGAGTTTCCCTTGAGAGGGAGCTCCAACTACATGATGTGGAGGAACTATTGGTTCCTAAGGAACTGGAGCCTTAGACTAATGCGGAGTAGCCACATGCGGAGGTTCCAGGAGTGGAGACATCCACTCAAGTAGAGTCTTTTAGAGATAGATGAAAGCACACAAGAAAAGTTGATAGATTATTGGAGAATGCGAAAGAGAATGTGGGAGCACCATCTTCTCAACGTAGACGGAGGAGGTCACCTGAGAGCTACACTGGATACATGGCCCTTGCTAAGGAATGTGTTGAGACCAAGCCATCCTCCTTTGAGGAAGTAGCGCAGTAGTTGATTTGGGTTGATGCTATGGTGGAGAAGTATGACTCCATAGTTCGTAATAGTGTTTGGGACATGGTTCCAAGACTAGATAACAAGTCAGTTGTGAGTTCCCGTTGGATTTACAAGGTAAAGCAAACTGCTTATGGTAGTGTAGAGAAGCATAAGGAAAGATTTTTTGCATGTGTCTTTTCACAGATCGAGAGGATCATGTTGCTGCAGTATATTTCAACAGAGGAGCAAGATGTTGACATTTTGACAAAGGCATTGTCAAAGTGTAAATTCGAGTTCGATAGAGACAGGATCGGGGTGGCAGATAATCCCTTTCTTGTTGAGAGGGAGTGTTGAAATATGGCAACAAGAATATTCCAATTTAATTTGTCCTTAAATTAAATTGTGAATTAAAATTGAATTTGGTCTTAACAAATACTTGGAAATAATTAATTAATTCATTTTGAATTAATTAGTTGGAGAAATTCAAGTTAGAAGTCTTTCTGAAGTCATGCAAGAGTTATCCCTTAAATTAAGGAGATAATATTGAGTTATATTTGAGTTGTAATTAGTTAACTCAGTTCACTGAATTTAAGTCCAGTTAAATTAGTTCCAAATCGTTTGAGGAACTAATAGAGAGTTAACAGTCAGTTGATCCATGCATGCACTGAACTAGTGTACTCTAGTTAACTAAAGATTCCCTCATTAGAAACTCATGCATGTCTATTCTGAGAAAGACCTAGTTGAGATTAAAGACAAGGACAGTGTACTATCATTTGCATGTGTTTTCTTATAAATAAAACTCATGCATGCAGTCAAGGCATCATTCCTTGAGGATTGCACAGTTCTGATAGTGTGTGAGAGAGTGTTTCACTTGGTTGGAGGAGATCATCCACTTGGTTGAGGGAGAATCATCCTAGAGGATCAACGCAAGGAAATAGGAGCTTGGAGGGTAGAGAGGAAGGCTTGAGAGAAGCCAAGATTGTCTGTGAGAATTTGTGAGGATTGTACTGAGAGTTGGCTAGCTGTGAGAGCTAAGGCTTTGTATAATTCCTATGTATTTCCACCTTGTATGATAATACAGATAGTGGGGTTTTTCGCTGAGGCTTTCCCCAAAGTATTCTCATGTGTATTGTGCATTGATTTCTTCTCCTTCTAGTTATATTTTTTACCTTGATCTTTAAGCTTCGGCAAATTGATAGTAGAAGTAGGTTATAATATTATTCTTTGATTTATATTGCATTATCGGGTTAACCTACATTGGATTTTCTACACCTTGGCCGTCTGCCAATTTAGCTATCCACTCATATAGTTCAATCGGGAAGGTGCAAAAGAAAATTTTTCATATTTCTATGTACATATATTTGTCCAACCACTGTTCATTTGTCGGGTGCGGATTCCTATTCTCCTGTGCTGCAAATTCGTGGATCTTTCTATCCAACCACTTCTCAATTTCCTTCTTAGTCAGATTCCAGTGATGCGACATCACACATCTCTTTATGCAGATACCGGTCCTGACAAAAAAACCATTTATTGGCTTAGGGAGTCCAAACCCAGGTTCTGAGTTAGTTTCTCCAAACAAATCCCTACACACTACTAGCCCTTTCGGCATCAATCTATGGTGCGTGGATTGAAGTCTCACCCGAAGCAGTATGGGGGGATGCTAGAACCAAGTTTCCACACCCATAGATCAATGTGATGTCCTTCTGTGACCTAGATCTGCCTTTACACAAAACTTTAAGTGCTTATGGCTTACAACAGTAACTTCCTCGAATTGGCCTCTAGACCTCAGCGAAAGTCTAGGGCTGGCTTTTGTGGACCCTGAACAGGCGAATTAGTTACTTACGCACACCATATATTACTTTTAGACCAATATTTACTCAAATCCACCTAAGTGTTCGATAACTTTAACAGACACTGTTATGATCGTTGCATAATCACTTAACATTAATCGCGTTCAAATAATAAGGCGGATCAAGTAAATCCGTGCATCAATACATCATTATTTTATAAAGACATCATTCCATCACAACATATATCGCAATCATACATAATAGAAGTAAAGAGCTAAAACACAGGAATTTCTACAATAATATTCATTATTGATCTTCAATATAGGTTTACAGACTCAATACTTTCCTGTGCACCTAGCTGCAGAGGTCCGTGCACTCAATTGCAGACACTACTCTAGGCCTCTGCACACTCAGCTGCAGAGCCTTTCCCTCCTCTAAGACTTCTATCTCTGCGCTAGACTTCTTTGCTCATACTCATAGACTTCTTCTTCCTTCATTGCCTTAGACTCTCTAAGACACACCTATTTATACAATCCCATGGTCCGTGGAACATGGGTAGATCTCAAAAGCCAACTCAACTTTACATAAAGGAGGGTAAAAAACTTTTTTGACTCTTAACTAGCTATGTGCTCTGCGACCATAATTTGCGGAGACTTTTCATCTTTTTACATCAAAACTTGGGCTTTTGCCCCAAAACTGACCCTAGGGGACCCCATACCAACATATGGTGTATGGTATGAACATTAAAACTAGTAACTGATAGCTAGGGTTTCCAAAACCCTAAACTCTTCTCCAAGAGTTCTCCAAAAATCCTTTTCCTCAAATGGAAAAATGATAGAATGAGGAGAGACCCCCTTATTTCCATTTTTTATAACTTATTTGCCATAATTTTACCTTTTTCCTCCAATTAAATTATAAAGGCACCTTTCCCTTCTTTATTTAATAAAATGACTTTTATTAACTAAATAAAGCCACTTTTAACCCTAAAAAAAGCTTAATTCACCTCCATGATCACACTGCCTATCCAAATCCCTTTTTCATCATCATGCCCTGTAGATTTGTTTGCACTGATTCCAATGAGCTATTACATTAAGGTGTTTCTCCAAACAATCAACTTGAAATAACACCTTAAGCACACTTAATTAAAATTTGCCCATCAATAACTCTATTTTACGGAAATCATCGGAATATAGTGAAATCAAGATGAACTATGTGGAACTAATCTTGATGATGAAAAATGACATGCAATCCATGTGTCAGGTCCCTATACTACTAGTGTAACCCCTTATTGTTATTAGTGAAACTGCCTTATTGTATTATTATGCCTATATAGTCCTCATGTTGTTATTATTATGCCCCCTAGAAGCCCACTATTGTTATTGTCGTGCACCTACAATATTATTGTTATGTAGGCTCTGATTGTATTGGGACCCCCGAGACTCCTATATATAGAAAGGAGGTATTTTCATTTGTATCATCCAAGAATTGTTTATTTGTGTAAAGTAAAGGATGTTCCCCCCTCAAAGAGGTTGATTTTGAAGTTGTTGATCTATATTTTCTTCTATTTTGTGAGTTGGTTGCATAACATTTGGTATCAGAGCTTTGGATTCTAGGGTTTCGTTGCTTCAAATAGGTCATCATGGAATTTTTGCTATAATTTTTTTTTCTAGGATGTTACATATGATGAAATTAAAACCCATTTGATCTAAAATCCTGATGAACCTCATGTTTGAATTTTAGATCTTGTCTCGCTATAGTTTCAGAGATATGATCCAAAGAAGTTAGGGTTTTTGCAGGCTCTCAAATTATATCTCAAACAGGTGACCAGGGGAAAATCGTCATAACCTTCGCTCTGACCATCAATTTGAAATTTAGTAAAAAGTTTCATAAAGAGGATAGACTTTAGTTTTATGTCTATCATTTCTAGGATCGAAGGTTGAAACACTGACACATGGCACTTCGTACAAATTCACTCTACTGAACCAGTCTATAATCAGGCCATCCTGGGATATTTGGAATAAATATGTCTTGGAGAATCCAAGCTTGCTCAGATTTATGGGGTTGGAAAGAGGTCTTAGAGGGATACCATAGGACAAAATTTTAGACCTTAGATATCTAAATTTACATAGATACAACAAATTCAATTTTGAGCTCCTACAAAGCGAAAAAAGGTGTGTAGTATTTTTAAATTTTTGCATAAGTTTGGTTTGAAAACTTAGTTTGAAGTAATTCAAAGGGAATAGTGAAGGATAATTATCATTAATTGATGCCCCCAAGAAAGAAAACGGAAACACCTAGTAAGAAACCTGAAATCTACTATAAATCATGAAGAAGAGGAAGAAATGCAACATGATATATCAAAATTATGATACCAAGTGCAAGAAATTTCACTCTCATAAAAAGTAATAGAAGCTAATATTGATGGTTTAAGGAAAGGCATGGGAGCTAAGATGAATGACGTGGAAGCTAATATTGATGGCGTGGAATCTAAGATGGATGGTTTAGAAGTAAACATTGAAGATTTTAAGAAATACATGGAAGGTTTGAAAGGAGGTTTGGCAAAGTTGCTTCAAGAAATGCTTCCTAATGACGAAAAGGCAGCAGAGGAAAATCATGATGAGAACAAAAGAAATGTTAATCATGATTCCATAGAATATAATGTTCGATTGAAGACCCACCATGTTCCAAAGATCGATATGAGGAAGTTTGATGACAAGGATCTTATAACATGGATACTACATATGGAGCAATATTTCGATCTCCATATTGTGCAAAACACACAAAAGGTACGCATTGCAACTTTATATTTAGAAATGAATCAGTTTGTATGATATCGAGGGTTTTTCACTCACAAACAAATTGTCACTTGGTCAATTTTTATGGAGGAAATGATAACACATTATGAGGATACAAAAAGCAACACCTTCTTTAGCCAATTGATAAATCTCAAAGAGAAAAAGGGATTTGTTACAGTTGTGATAACAAATACACTAAAGGTCATAAGTGTGCTGAGAAGAAATTATTTTACATAGATTGTGAAGAGGAGGAAGAAAAGGTACAAGAAACATCAAAAGAAAAAGATACACACCAGGAACCAACCCTAGAGAAAGAATAAATGAATCAGACCATATCTAATAATGCATTGGCAGGAATTACCACTCCTCAAACTCTCAATATAGAAGGACATGTCAAGAAGAAAAAGGTAATAGTTTTGATTGATTCGGGTAGTACCCATAATTTTATTCATTGTAAGATAGCCAAGGAATTGAATTGATTCATATATCCAACATCAAAGTGTCAAGTGATGGTTGCAAATGGAGGAACCATAAATTGCTCTGGAAAGTGCCACAATATCAAGCTATCCATTAGAGAATATGTAATGAATAGTTCAATGGCTACAATATTTGGGTACGATAGCTTTCAATTTTCAAGAACTTTTCTTGAACTTTTTTTGGGAAGGAAAGGAAGTTGAATTAAGGGGTATCATAGGGAAACCAGGAAAGATAAGCAGATCTAACAACACAACAAAGATTCTAAAGAAATAACAACGGGGCACAATTGCACAATTATGTTCACTGGAGGTTCCCACATCGAAATCATATATTTCTCCAGATATCCAAAAAGTTTTGGACAATCATTCCAAGGTATTTGAGACTCCCAAAGGCCTCCCACCTATTTGTGATCATGATCATGCTATTCATTTGATTCTACGAAGTGTTAGGCCTTACATATATCCATATGCCCAAAAGAGTGAAATTGAATGTATGGTTGCAGAAATGGTAGAGGTTGGTATAATTCAACCTAGCCAAAGTTCTTTCTTTGCTCCATTGGTATTGGTACACAAGAAGGATGGATCATGGCGCATGTGTCCGGATTATAGGGAGCTCAACAAGCTTACTATTAAAGATAAATTTCCTATTCCTGTCATTGATGAATTATTGGATGAATTACATGGAACAATTTACTTCACCAAGTTAGATCTTCGCTCAGGATATCATCAAATCAAAATGAAGACTGAATACATTCCAAAAACAACATTTAGAACTCACGAAGGTCATTATCAATTTTTGGTCATGCCTTTTGGCCTTACCAATGCACCTTCTACATTTCAAGGTTTGATGAATTCCATTTTCAAACATTTCCTTAGAAAATTTGTGTTAGTATTTTTTGATGATATACTAATCTACAAGTAGTCTTGGAAGGATCATGTTCAACATGTTGACAGTGTTCTCAAACTATTGGAGGAGAAACAATTATATGCAAAAAAATCCAAATGTTTCTTTGGAGTACAAGAGGTGGAATATTTGGGTCATATTGTATCTCATGAAGGTGTTAAGTTAGACCCTAGCAAAATTAAAGCCATTAAGGAATAGAAAATTCTCACATCCATAAAGAATTTGTGAGGATTTATTAGTTAATAGGGTATTATCACAAGTTTGCTAAGGATTATGGGAAAATAGTAGCACTTCTAACAACATTACTAAAGAAAGATGCATTTTCTTGGACTCTATAAGCAGCAAATGCCTTTGAACATCTTAAAGAGGCAATGTGCCAAGCACCGATCTTAACTACGCCATACTTCACAAAAACCTTTATTGTGGAATGTGATGCCTCAGGAAATGGAATTGGTGTTGTTTTAATGCAAGAATAAAGACCCATTGCTTTCGAAAGTCATCCAATCAAAGGAAAGTATTTACAAAAGATATTTATGAGAAGGAAATGTTGGCAATACTACATGGACTTAAGAAATGGTAACCTTACCTAATGGGAAGACACTTCAAGGTAAAAATAGATCATGATAGTCTTAAATAATTTTTAGAAAAAATATTATCTTTAGAAGAACAACAAAAATGGGTCACAAAGATGTTGGGTTATGACTTTGAAATCATCTACAAAAATGGGAAGCAAAATGTTGTTGCATATGCACTCACAAGAAAGGATGAGGATGTGGAAGCATTGTTTTGTGCCATTTGTATTATCCAACTAGATTGAATTAAGCAAGGGATGAATGGAAGAATGACGATGAAGTGTGGGCACTCATTCAAAAGTTGCAGCAAGATATTGGTACATCTGATACATTTAGCTAGAAAAATGATTCGTTATGGTACAAAGGTCACTTATACCTCTTTAAGAATTCCTAACTCAAACAAAATATTCTTGTAGAATTGTACACCTCTCCCTTAGGAGGGCACTCAGGATTTTTAAAAACTTACCATAGGGTTAAGAAATAATTTTTTGGGATGGCCTCAAAATTGATATTCAAAATTTTGTGGCAGAATGTTTGTTTTTCCAACAAAATAAATTTGAGACAATTAAGACCCCAAGTATGTTACAACATTTATCGATTCCAAGTCAACGTTGGGAGGAGGTTTCAATGGATTTTATCACATGTTTACCCAATTCCAAAGGAAAGAGTGTCATCATGGTGGTAGTTGATAGACTTACCAAGTATGCACACTTTTGTGCATTATCTCATCCATTTAAAGCCAATACAGTTGCTACTGCATTTATGGAAACAATTCAAAAGCTACATGGAAACCCAAAGATTATTGTAAGCGACAGAGATCCCATTTTCACTAGAAATTTTTGGACAAAATTATTTTCTTGCCTGGGTACTTAGTTAGCTCATAGCTCATATTAGCATTCTCAATCTGATGGGTAAACTGCAATAGTGAACAAATGTTTTGAAGGATATCTTCATTGCTTTGTATCTGATAAATAGACACAATGGGTCAAGTGGTTTCCTTTGGCTAAATGGTGGTATAATACTTCCTTCCATACTGAAGCAAAAATGACCCCATTTATGGCACTTTATGGATATCATCCACCATTCATCACATCATCTTTAAAATAAAATTATAAGGTTCAAGCAGTGGAATATCACATCAAGCATCAACAACAAGTTCTCAAACTATTAAAGGATAACCTCACTTTGGCGCATAATAGAATGAAACAATAGGCAGATCAACATCGCAGCGAAAGAAGTTTTAATGTAGGTGACTGGGTATTTCTATGACTACAACCATGCAAAAAAATTTCCCTCAAGCAAGCTAAGAAGGATAATAAATTATCACCAAATTATTATGGTCCATACAAGGTGTTACAAAAGATTAGTACCATGACATACAAATTGGAGCTTCCTATTTCTTCTGAGTGCACCCAGTTTTCCATGTTTCATACTTAAACAAGGTTATAGGTGAGAAGATCCCAGTTCAAACAATATTGCCAGAACTTGGCGAGGAAAGAAAACTCATTGGAACCTGAAGCAGTCACAAAAACAAGAAATTGACAGCTATGAAATCGATAAATTTCAGAGTATCTCATCAATTTTAAGAACTTACCTGTTGAAGATTCCACATGGGAGGATGAGAATTTTATATAGAAGCATCCAAAACTACTCAAACATTGAGGACACCACTTATTGAAGGAGAGGGGCATGTTAGGTCCTTATGCTGCTAGTGTAACCCCTTATTGTTGTTAGTGCACCCGCCTTATTGTATTATTGTGCCCCATAGAAGTCCCCTATTGTTATTGGTGTGCCCCTACAATATTATTGTTATGTAGGCTCTCATTGTTTTGGGACCCCTTAAACTCCTATATATAGAAAGGAGGTATCATCATTTGTATTATCCAAGAATTTTTCATTTGTGTAATGTAAATTGGGTTTCCCCCTCGAAGAGGCTGATTTTGAAGTCGTTGATCTATCTTTTCTTCTATTTTGTGAGTTGGTCACATAACATCAGCCGCCATAAAACTCCTCAAAACCCTTCAGACCCACTAATAATATAATCATGCTCCCATGACCTAGCTAACATAAGCTCTAGAAACCCCTCCTAATCTCACCACAAGGCAATCCAAAAATTTGGGACATTATAGTCTCCCCTCCCCAAAATTACTTTTCCTTAAGAAATGCCATCACATGTTTTCTCTCCATAAGATGGTCCAAAATGAAGCTAATATCAAGGTACTTAATGTGCCATTGGGACACCTGAAGTCATTGTACTACTCAAACATGAATGAATCCCTTAATACCAAGGTCCCAAACCATCTAGATTAATGTGGAGTTTTCCTCACTTCTCTCACTCAACAAGGTAGAGGCACAAAAATACCTTTGCATACCACCAATAGGTAGAGCACCTCAATAGTGAAAAATCTCGATCAACTCCTCGAGAAGTTTATTTATCGAAAAACCAATCCCATGTACCTCAAGACTAAACTCTTGAAGGTATAATCCAAATACCCCTAAAAAGGATCCTCATTCATATGAACTAACCATTTCCTCCTCCTACTAATCACACTATTGTGCTAGTGAGGTGCTCCATAATATCAACGAAGCATTGAGAAGTGAAACACTCTCTACAAAACTGAATTCCAATGGAATATTTGAGTGATCTTCCCCTATATAAACCAACTTATTCTTAAGGTTAGTTGAACTGCCAAGTCTTGTAATGTCAGGATCCATGTCAAACTCAAAAATAAATTGTCATGTTGACATTGTGCCCCTCTAGCAATAACTAAATACCCATCATATTCATATTGGATCCTCCTCTCATGTGATTCTGAGCCCCCATAACAGTAATGACCGTAGGTATGCCCATCCTACAAACGAAACTTAGAAATGTCAAAGCCTACCAATCCCTGGCTATTCTCAATCTTGAGCCACAACAAGGGAAACCTGCCTCACCACATGGTGAAGGTCTCAATTACTTCCATGTGTTAACCCAAAAATGAACTAGAACACTCTCTTCCATAATCTTGTTGATCAAGATATAGAGTGATACATTGATCATCTAGATCCTTGGAACCCATAGGCAAATTTTTGCAACATAGTTCTGATAGTTGTTGGAATCCATATATGCCTTGTCTTTGATCCCTACTTGCAATCAATATATAGGCATCATATATCATGAATCAATTTTCTACATGCTAAACTGCTTTGCACCTGCCATACCACACAAGGATGTGTTATCATGTCTCTTGATGTCGTACCTTGATACTATCTGGAGCCTCATTTGTTGTACCTCATGCTCATATAATTCCCCAAAATGTCTTGTCATAAGTATGGGATGCATCTCCCTAAGTGTGAACCCAAGGGCATAACTATTGCTATCTTTGCAGTCAACTCACACACTGATCATATGACTTAGCTAGGAAGTCTCTCTCTTGATACATTGTATCCCATATAATTGTCTTAAGTGAGTCTCCCTGATCTGAAAATCACTTGCGACTGATCTCAGTTAATTAATTAATGAAGGTATTATAGACTCATGTGCTAGTGTGTGTCTATGTTATCTTAGGCAACGGATCGATAAGATTGTAAAATAAATAGACATTGGGAAACAGTAAGAGAAAACATAGCAAGCAAATGCAAAAACACAACAATTTAATAAGGAGTTCACCCAATCCTCCTGGGCTACGTCTCTGGTCCAACTTTCAGTGGAAACCTTCTTTATTGTGTCTTTAAGCAGAGTTTTTACAATGAGTAGCTCAATTTGAGTCTCTTGAAATAGATGATGCTTAGTGGGGTGGTACTTGGATTCCCCAAGCCACTAGAGTGCTCAAACTCCCCCTTACTAAGTCTTGACCTTAACTGGTCTTAATGGGATGAGTCCAGCTTGGTACTCAGTTCCCGACAGATATCCTCTCAAGGATTGCTTGAACCTCTCAAGCTTGGCTTTGTCTACTTGATGCTGCCTTAGCTCTGTAGGTCAGCTCGATTCTGTGTTCTCTGCTACTTGCTTTGCTCTCTATTATGTCTCTCTATCTCACTGTCTCCTCCTTCTCTCTGTGTTTTTTTGGTTCTTTGTCTGTTCATGGCTTAAAGCCAACCTATCCCTTGACTGTTCGCTTCCTCTTCTATCTCTCCAGGTCGCCTGCTGTTGTCCGCTTGGAATTCCCTACCTCTGCGTTGTCACTACTGTGTAACGTTTTACTGGGAGGTGGCCACTTGTCCTCTCATGAACTGAGCGCCATCGCTTCCTCAACGGTTTGTTATTTCGGTTACTTTGTGAAATGATTTATCTGCCAGCTTAGCGGTCAAATTGGACTTCAAACCATTATGCGTCGTAGCTTATTTCTCCCTCCAAATTCGGTCTCCCATCGGGTGTAATCTCCACCGTTAGATCCGGGACCCCCAGATCCTACAGTTATCACTCTTATCATGCGGTTGACTTGCTCGAACGTTAGCTGGTGATGAGAGCAGTTTTCTCTCTCATCTGTCGGAAAAACGTCATCCAATGTATGGAATTGCTCATTCTCCTGAAAAACCCGCTTAACGCTTGAAACGCCTTCAATATACCACTGGTTTTGGAGCGCGGGACCCACCTGTCATTTAAGCGCTTTTCCCACGGTTTTTTAGGTTTCCTTATGACTGAGCGCTCGGGGATTTTCCATTTCGAGGGGTTTTTCCCAGTGATGCGCGATTAGCGCGCGCATTAGAAACAACCTCCATTTTATGATATGGATTTCCCAATTTCTAATTTGCACCACTACACGGTCTCCATGGGCCAACAGTCAGCGCGCTTTGACTGAGGTCATTGTTGTTCCATGTTGGCTACAAACTACCACTGTCCAGAGGTCCTTCCTGATAGCTCTTTGTTCACAAGTTTTTTGAAGTCTGTCATGATTTGAAACAGTGACAGAACTCTGATAATTTTCAAGGATCTAATTCAGATCATGGCCTACCCACTGAAAAAGCTTTTGGACCACCAAAAGTTGGTTTTCAAGCATCAACTAAGTGAGGATACAACTGTCTCACTTGTCCAATCTCTATCCATTTTGCACTGCTTAGCTTTGAACCCTTGAGCCCAACTCTGAGGTACTCAACATCTCCCCTGCGCGTCATTCTCACCTTCTTGCCCAGAACTATGTCTTCCTGCAATTCATTAAGATATTTAGGTAACAGGTCATCAATAGAAGGCAATTAACTCTGTTCTTCAGGATCCTCAATTAATGAAGGTTCAAATAGTCTCAAACTGTCTGCATTTACGATTGAGTAGATGTGCATGTAAGCTAGTAGATCAAGGTGAAAAGCATTCTCACCAATTTTCTCAAGTATCTTGAAAGGTCCATACCTGATAGGTTTTAGCTTTTACCTTCACCTTGCATTCTGTCCTTGCTGATATATAGCCAGACTTGATCACCAACTTGGAAACTATGCTCCATCCGATGCTTGTCATGCCTTGCCTTATATTTGGCCTGGCTCTTTTCCAGCTGTTCCTGTACTGCCTGGTGAATCTCTTGGATTTGTGAAATGAGTCTAGTTGCCCTGTCTACATCGCTGTGTCCCTCCACTGTTGTGTCCTTACCAAAGACAAAATCCAAAGGAGACCTTGGTGTGAAACCAAAACAGGTCTCAAAAGGAGATCTCTGTGTAGAAGAATGTCTGGCTCAGTTGTAAGCATGCTGCACATAACACAAATGTTCATCCCAAAGCTTAGGATGCTTGCTGCAATGTCCCCTAAGCAACTGGATTAGTATCATGTTGACTACTTCTGTCTGGCCATCAGTTTGTGGATGGAAAGCTGTACTTTCTTCAGTTTGGTGTCTATCAGTTCCCACAGACTTGACCAAAACTTTCCCACAAATCGGGTGTCTCGATCAGATACAATGGAAGTGGGTAATCCAAAATGAACACATACATGTTGAAAGAACAATTTTGCAGTTTGTTCAGCTGTAATCTATTTATTACAAGTATCAAAATACACATTTTGTTGAACCTATCCACAACAACATACAGATAATCATGACCTTTCCTAGATTTAGGTAGCCCTCCAAAAAAATCCATGGAAACACTTTCACAAGGATGAGAAGGAACTAGTAATGGAGTGTACAAGCCTAGTTTTCTATTACTGGGCTTGCTCTTAGCACACATAGTACACCCTCTTACATATCTAGAAACTGTCTCATTCATTCTTGGCCAATAAAAAAATCTTTGTAGCTGTGCAACCATTTTACTTACCCCAAAGTGACCTGATATTAGAGAAGTGTGTGATTCTCGAATTATCTTTACTCTCTCAGTTTGTGGAATGCATAACTCCCCACAATGATACAGGAGTTGGTCCTTTACATGATAATCCAATTCTTCTACTTGTTTGCGTTGACTTAAAGTTGCATATACATCTTTAAAGTCTATATCTTGAGCATATTGTTCAATGTAGCTCCAATGTAACACAAAATTAAACATAAGTATAGAAGATGCATTTATAATGGGTCTAGATGACATATCTGCAACTTTATTGTGTATGCCCTTTTTATATCTGATGACTAAATGAAACTGTTGTAGAAAATCCATCCGTCTATAGTGTCTTGATTGCTGCAACTTAGTTTGGGAGTGTAGATATTGAAGTGGTTGATGATTAGTATGTATTACTGTCTCTTTGCCCATTAACTAATGTTTCCACTTTTTCACTCTCTGTACTAATGCATACAATTCTTTATCATATGTAGGATAGTTAACTATTGCAGAATTAAATGTCTTAGAATGATAACATATGGGTTTTCCATGCTGTGTCAACACTGCTCCCATGGTATAATCACTGGCATCTATTTGGATCTCAAACGGCCTTTGAAGATCAGGAAGTGCTAGTACTGGTGTTGTACTAATCTTTTCTTTCAAGGTGTCGAAGGCTTTCTGTTGTTTGCCTCCCCACTGAAACATCTTGTTGAATCCTGTTAAAGCATGTAAGGGAGCTGCAATTAAGGAAAAGTTAGAAATGAACTTTCTCCAATATTGTGCTGCTCCTAAGAAGCTCCTAACTTCTGTAGCAGATTTGGGTTTAGGCCAGTTTACAATGACTGCCACCTTAGAGGGATCTATCTTCAATTCACCACCCCCTACTATATGTCCCAAATAATTCAAAGATGTTTTTCGAAATTCACATTTTGAGAGTTTAACATAAAGTTTTTCTCTTTTAAAACATCTAGTGTTTGCTTAACATGCTTTAAATGTTCTTCCCATGTTTTGCTAAATATCAGAATGTCATCCAGATACACAATAACAAAATCATTAAGAAAAGCTTTGAGTACATGATTCATTAATCTCATGAAAGTAGCAGGAGCATTAGTTAAGCCAAAAGGCATAACCAGCCACTCATACAATCCCTGCTTTGTTTTGAAAGCAGTCTTCCATGCATCTTGTTCTACAACTCTGACCTGATGGTATCCACTATGCAAGTCTAACTTGGAAAAATAAACAACTTCTTTCAATTGATCTAAGAGATCATCTATGCGAGGAAAGGGATAATGATTTTTTATTGTTATCTTATTCAGTGGTTGGTAATCAATGCACATTCTGCACGACCCATCTTTCTTTCTCACCAAAATGATTGGTGACCCACATGGTGATGTGCTAGGTCTAATGAATCCCTTCTCAAGCAACTCCTGCACCTACTTCTTGATTTCTACGTTCTCTAAAGTGGACAACCTGTACATTCCAATGTTAGGCAATGGAGCATCTTGTTGCAAAATAATATCATGCACTATTTCCTTTTTGGGTGGCAAAACTTTAGGTTCTTGAAACAAGATATCATATTCTGAAACAACTTTTTCTAAATCATCTTGTTGTTTAGCATTACAACCCTCAAATACATTGGTTTTATCAGGTTTCTTTTCCTTTACAACCATCAGTAAAAATTGTTTGCATGAATTTATCATTCATTTAATCTGCTCTGAGTTTATGAGAGTATAATTATTCTTGAGCTTACGAGCTCTTACAAAGTATTCGATTCCATCTTTAACAAGTAGATACTTGTTCTCAGCTCTATAGAAGATTGCTTTTCTGTCATACAAGTAAGGACTTCCTAAAACAATTCCACATATATCCAAAGGAATTATGTTTATTTCAACCTCCTCCACAAATGCTGACCCAAAAGAAAACTTGAGTTTTCATTGTCTAGTCACTTGTAGTTGTGCTTTATGATTTAGCCATCCTAATGGGTATGGTTTCTTATGAGGTATAGTCACTAATCCCAACTTCTTTACAATTGCTTCAGAAATTAAATTTACTTGTGAGCCACTATCAAACAAAGTATTAATCTTTTTTTGTTTGGAAATAACTCAAATATGGAAAAGCTCATGTCTTTTTCTCTCATTTTCTTCATCAATAGTAGATTGTGCAAAATTACAAGTAGATGCTTCATAATTCTTACCTTTTATACCTGTGGCTACAATGGTTGTTTCATCCTCTGATTCTGACCCTAAATCTTTCTGAATAGCTGCAACAATCTTCTTCTTCTTGCCCTCGAACTTCTTAGGTCTCAACTCTGGATGCAGAATCCAATAGTGCTCATCATCATGCCCATCCTTCTTATAGTGAGTGCATGAAGACTTGCTTTTCTGTGCAGTGTTGGCCTTCCTTTCTTTCCATTTCTATTTTATTTTCTCCTTGTTCTTGCTTGAAGTGGGTGGGATGATTCCCCAACTTCTGGACTTCCATTCTTTCCTCTAGCTTCTAGAGTTTAGCTTGAACAAATACCTCATCTATACTAGTGGGATTAAACATGAGGATAGTGTGCCTCATGTAGATGTGTAGACACCAATGTACTTCCAACAGAGTCTCAGGGGAGTCTAATGAGATTCCTAGAATCAATGCTCTCTTTCTAAATTCTTGGGTGTAACCTTGTACACTTTTCCCTTTCAACTGTCGAAGAGTTTGCTAGCTCATCATGGCTTGTTGCATGTAGGCCAATGGATAGAACTACTTTTTGATTGTAGAAACAAATTCACTCCAAACATAAATAGTTTTACCATGTCTCTTCATTAGCTTGGGTCCTGCCTTCCCACCAAACCAAGGCAATGCCTCCAAGGCATAGGCTTACTAGTTGAATCTTTCTCTTGTCTGAATCAATACTCTGCACTTTGCAACAAACATCAATTTGTCTAATCCAATTGTCCAACTTTTCTGAATTCAACTCTTCATCATATATTGGTAAATCAAATTTAACGTCTAGTTTAATCAAGGATGTCTTCTTTTTATGTTTAGGGCTATTAGGAGGTGTGAGAAAGCTTTCCTCTTCCCCTTTGCATTTGGAGTGGTCATGGAGGAGAGAATCATCTTCTCCTTTGTCTTGTTTGGAGCCTGATGAATCTTCATCCTTGTGTTTTCTAAAATCCTTATACATTTCTTCTACCATGGACCTTATGGCTAGGAAACTATCTATGAATTGAGGGTCTAGCCCCACATAACTTTCCTCTGACATTTTCTTCTGAGGATAGACTCTTCCAATTTCAGGATTAGTTTTGACCAACTCTCCTCTTCCCAATTTGAGCTTTGATCTAGTTAGCATTCAACAGCTAAATCCAGCACAAGGTTGTCTAACCTTAATAGCCTAGGGCTTTGATACCACTTGATCTGAAAATCACTTGCGAGTGATCTCAGTTAATTAATTAATGAAGATATTACAGACTCATGTGTTGGTGTGTGTCTATGTTATCTTAGACAATGGATCGATAAGATTGTAAAAACAGACATTTGGAAATAGTAAGAGAAAACACAACAAGAAAATTCAAAAACAAAACAATTTAATAAGGATTTCACCCAATCCTCCTGGGCTACGTCTCTAGTCCAGCTTTCAATGGTGGCCTTCTTTATTATGTCTTTAAGAAGATTTTTTACAATGAGGAGTTCAATTTGAGTCTTCTGAAACAGATGATGGTTAGTGGGGTGGTACTTGGATTCCCCAGGCCACTAGAGTGCATGGACTCCCCCTTACTAAGTCTCGACCTCAACTGTTCTCAATGGGATGATTCTAGCTTGGTACTCAGTTCCCGACAGATATCCTCTCAGGGATTGCTTGAACCTCTGAAGCTTGGTTCTTTCTGCTTGATGCTGCCTTAGCTCTGCAGGACAACTCGGTTCTTTGTTCTCTGCTACTTGCTTCTCTCTCTATTCTGTCTCTCTGTCTCACTGTCTCCTCCTTCTCTCTATGTTTTTTTTGTTCTCTGTCTATTCATGACTTAAAGCCAATCCGTCCCTTGATTGTTCATTTCCTCTTCCATCTCTTCGGATCGCCTTCTGCTATCTGCTTGGAATTCCCTGTCTGCGTCATCGCTAATATGTAATGTTTCACTGGGAGATGGCCACTTGTCCTCTCATGAACTGAGTGCCAACTCTTCCTCGACAGTTTGTTATTTCGGTTACTTTGTGAAATGATTCATCCGCCAGCTCAGCGGTCAAATCGGACTTCAAACCTTTATGCAGCATAACTTATTTATCCCTCCAAATCTGGTCTCCCATCAGGTGTAGTCTCCGCCATTAGATCCAGGACCCCAGATCCTACGGTCAATGCTCTTATCGTGTTGTTGACTTGCTCGAACGTTAGCCTGCGATGAGAGTGGTTTTCTCTCTCATCCGCCGGACATGCATCATCCAACATATGGAATCACTTGTTCTCCTAACAAACCTGCTTACTGCCTGAAATGCCTCTGAGCACGGGACCCACCTGTCATTTCAGCGCTTTTCCCAAGGTTTTTCCGGTTTCCTTATGACCGAGTGCTCAGGGATTTTCCATTTCGAGGGGTTTTTCCCAACGATGCACGATTAGTGTGCGCATCAGAAACAACCTCCATTTTTTGATTTGGATTTCCCAATTGCTAGTTTGCGCCACTGCATGGTCTCCATGGGCCAACGGTCAATGCGCTTTGACCAAGGTCCTCGTTGTTCTATGCTGGCTACAAACTATCACTGTCCAGACGTCTTTCCTGATAGCTCTTTGTTCACAAGATTTTTGAAGTCTGTCATGATTCGAAATAGTCATAAAACTTTGATAATTTTCAAGGATCCAATTCGGATCACTCCCATGTCTTGTTGCTCATGATGAGAGAATCAAGGGACAACACCAATTCCTTTGTGATTGTTAGCAATATGAGAGATAGATGGGTGTGTGAGTGCCCAAGGGTATGATTAAGAGATTTTCATCCATACCCTCATTGATACTAAGTGAGCTAAACCCAATACCCCACTTTGAATCACCATATCTCATTGCATGCAACCAGGTATCTTTGTACTCATATTCATACCTCTACACACCATGGTATATCCATGTACCCCACTATGTATCACTACCTTCTTTTGAGCACCTTGTACCGTCTAGTATCCCACACGTGCCAATGTATCTTCTACCTTGTTAATGAACCCACTATGATGTGAGTCATATCTCCTCCTTTGTCCTGATAGACCTTAGTGGCATAACTACTCACATGCTAATGGGGTCGTCACTGTTGTGTCAATCCTTGGTGGCTCTTATGCCTAATACATCAATGGAAGAACATCTTCCCCATATAATGCTCAGTCTAGTGGTAATACTAATACCATCCCATCTAAATAACTCTTGGTAGGGCATGATGACCACCCTGCAACCCATGCATGCACGATATGCCAAGACATCTCCCAAATTCTACACACTCCTCTATCAAACCAACTCACCAACATCGCTGAACATAACTCTAATGGAAGTGCGAAATAATGTGATTGCTTGGTCACTAGGCCAATTACCTTGTCGATGCCATAATCATCCTGCACCTATGGTATATGATGGAATGCCCCACTTGGATCCTAGTACAAACTTGGGCTTTCATATCCACTCCACTTGTACCAACTGAACCTAGATCCCAGATGGATGTATCCTCTTCTGAAATATACCTGTCTCCACATATGATGGGTGCATAATCAGGAACCTCTGGAACATACCTCTCTGCAAGTGCTAGTTCATCTGGGTGCTCAACATTTTGAACCATCACAAGAGGTCCTCTACCAATTTAAGAGTGCCCCTACCATCCTATTGTGTGATGGTTTCCATAGTTAATTGACTATATTCTATGGAGGATGAAGAGAACACATGACTCAACTCCATACAAAGCTATTGAACTTGCAACTATGATTCTTGAATGGCCAACTGGATGCTCTTCAAGGAATCTTAGGTGGTATCAAGTTCATGTGTAAGCCTGTCAACTTCCTCCTCTTTCCCTACTAGCACATCATGATATATTTAAACAAGAATGAGTGGGTGATATTTTTATGAAAGGAGGTGTATGTAGTTGGATTTCATCTCTTCCAATGCCTTTTTGAGAGTATGAATATATGTAAGTGAAGGCTCTCCTCCCAAATTGTCAAGTTTCATTGCACTTCTCCAACAATAATTTTCCACCAATGCATGTGTATCATCAAAGTGCCTCATGGATGCAACAATCATATATTCACCTACCTTCAATTGCCCTTCCAAATGACGAGACTCATGGTCACCATTATCACACTTCCCAAAATAATCTCCCTCTATGTCATCCTTCATGCCTACTTCCTGAGAAATTGGATCAACATCCAAATATTGTCATTATTAGGTGCTAACACACCTGAATCATCATTAATAATTGATTGGAAATTTTATCATATGTATTCTCAACCTGTCCATTGCATTCACTAGTGCTATCAAACTTGTCCATTACATTCACTAGTGCTATCAACCTCATAGGATGGTTCTAATGGAGTATTAAAGATTATTGTTTTGTCAACCTCATTGCACACATCCTTAACATGAACAGGTGCATGCACTTCCAAGAAGTCATCCACTTATTTAGATTTGAGCCCCTCTTTTTTCTCCCCAACTGATAAGAGTGGTTTCAACCATTTAGGATACTCTAACCATGTTGTTAAATTCTTTTGATATCCATGCATAACTTGTAAAAGTTCCTCCATGAGTACCTGATTTCTCTTCATCTTTCCAAAGTGGAGTGGGTTCTTTGCCTTGATAACTTTGGAACTCATCAACTACCATCATATATTTCCCTTCAAACCACACAACTATCTAAGACCATGCTCTGATACCATGGTAAGATTCCACTTGTAAATCACCCAAAAATACTCTTGTGTGTTTCCGAGTTTATGATATTTTTCCAGTGAGAGTTTTCGTCAAACATATTAAAAACATATTGTTGTAGGTGTACTTCTATGTTTTATTAACCAAAATAAATGCACAATACCAAGTAAAGGATTATAAAGGCATTCTATCTCAAAGTATAATAGTCCCACGAAAACCCAGTATGATATTTTTCACTGAAATATGAATGTTAAAACCATTAAAACCATTGTCTATCCATTATGAACAACTCATAAATATATAAATACAATCACAAAATTGACTTGACAATGGAAATTATAAATTAGTAAACATAACAGAGGAACCTAGTATGTGAATACAATGATGTAGCCTCAACATAAAGTTGAGCCCTTTATATAATATTAGTAATATAACCTTCATGCAATTACTCCAAATATTCTACATTTAAATTTTGTTATAGCCACATAAGAAGCTACATTAATGCCTTTATAAAACTTAAACTTAAATCTCAACCCCATTAATGGTCCTCATAGTCAACAATAAAGAGGATGCATACACATCAAATAAAATGCCACTTCAACTATAAAACTCAAGGGAGATTTGACTCTCTTTTACAATAGTGATTTGGCCCCACACACACAACTAACTTGTCCATGTGTCCATGTGAAGGAGAATACTAGGCCCAACAAATAGAGAATCTAACCAACAATATAAATGAGGAGAAACTCGACCCCTCTTAAGTTGTTAACTCACTACCCATAAGGGAATAAATCTGTGACTATTAAAAGGGTTCACACACAACTTGAAACAAAGAGTAAACTTGATCCCAATAACCTAGTGAAGTTGACCACTTTCAGAAATGGGGAATTCAACCCACTTATCAAACACATGAATCAACCAACTCCAAGATGATTCAAACTCTTTAAGTAGAACTCAACCATTAAGACAAAACATAAGTATTTGTCTCCTTGAAGTGGAAATCAACCCTTGGACTGAGGGTACTCTTTAGCTCTTCCAATAATGTGTTCTCAACTTGTAAAAGAGAATGATAAACTCAATGTTAGAATATAAAATCAATTAGTAGCATTGTTACCTCCTTATCTTTTGCAAAGCTTCTTCTTCTCTGAGGCACAATGACGAAATTTGAGTGATCTCGCTCTCCACACTAGCTAGGGTGTATGGTGTGAACATCGAAACTAGCAACCAACAAATAGGGTTTCCAAAACCCTAGACTATTCTCCAAGAAATCTCCAAAAATATTTTTCCTCAAATGGAAAAATTATAGAATGAGGAGAGACCCCCACATTTCTTTTTTTTATAACTCATTTTCCACCATTTTACCTTTTTCCTCCAATTAAATAATAAAAGCACCTTTCCCTTCTTTATTTAATAAAGTGACTTTTATTAACTAATTAAATCCACTTTTAACCATGGAAAATGCTTAATGCACCTCCATGATCACACTGGCCACCCAAATTCCCTTTTCATCATCATGCCCTGTAGATATTTTCACCTAAATTCCAATGAGCTATTACACTAAGGTGTTTCTCCATGTAATCAACTTGAAACAACACCTTAAATGTAATTAATTAAAATATGTCTGTTAATAACTTTGTTTTAAGTAAATCTTTGGAATGTAGTGAAACCAAGATTAAATTGTGCATAAGTAATCTTGTTGATGAAAAATGGTAAGATATCCCTACCGCTCCCCATAAAACTCCTCAAAACTCTAGGGGCCCACCAATAATATAATCCTGCTCCTGTGACCTAGTTGACAAAGCTCTGGAAACCCCTCCTAATCTCACCACAAGGAAATAAAAAAATTAGGGACATTACACCTAGTCATGAGATGGAATCATATAGTGAATTGATGAAGTAAAGCCTTACTAAAAATGAATTATAAGCAGAAGCATAAAGTGACAGTAGTAGCAACAAATGTGAATATGAAGATATAAAAAAAGAACATCAATAATTATGAAATGATCTTTCCAAGATGATTATTACACCTTGAGAATACTTGTTATTCAACAAAAACGACATGGCTTAGGATATGGAAAAGGGAACAACCTTTAAATCCTATATTACTCCAAACGGGTTTAATTTGTGAGAAAGAGTTTCTTGAAAAAAAATGAAGGCCTCATAAATTAATACGAAAGTTAATGAGGTCAATAATACAATTGATGATAAACATACATAAGAAAAACTTGAGTGTCAACATTATCATCAAATTGGTCATGTCCAAAATCAATTTTTTGATCTCCATCACTATTTTCATTGTGGGAAGACAAGTCATATCTCAAAAAAATTGCAAATGGAAAATAGGATTATGAGAATAGCTCATTATGGTTGGATGAGATCTTGCAAATGGAATTTACAAATCAATAAGTCACACAAGTCCTATTGTTTATTTTGAAGATTAGCAAAGACACATCTGCATAAAAAAATAACAAAAATAAAAGACTTTCAAATAGTTGTTTTAAAAAACAATTTTGGATATGCTCAGGGCCAATTTATACATATTTTGTGAATTCAACCTTGAGGCAAAGGTGGTATTCTCTACACCTCAAGGGGGTAGTACATTGATAAAAAACAAGATACTCTCCAACACCTTTAAAGGGGAGTTTATTATACAAATGATTAGAGGTCAACCAAAACCACCATAAATATTGATGAAATTGATTGGAGGTCAACCAACAAAATCTACCAAATACACTTATTAAAGAATCCAAAATCTTAAGCTTGGATCCACTCAAGAATCTTATCACCTTGAACTTGATTGGGGGTAATATTAATGATGATAGTCATGCTTCAAGTTTTAAAGTCTTATCAGTCAAGAAATCAAATTCTATTAGAATTTGGGAATTTCGACATGGCAACTAATCTCCTCAAAAAGGCTATCTACAATCAAATTAACTATTCATTAGATTGTTGCTCCACACTTAATTGTATCTAAATTCAAAGATAACTTGTTTATTCTATTTGTTCACTAATATCAGAATGGTGATTCTACTTTTTCACTAAATACCAAGGGAATACTTAGACATGGTCATGTTGATTTGGGGTAGCATCAGATGTGCTCTAGCCACAAAATTTGGTGGAGAGGTTGGGGCACATGAGATCTCCAATACCCAAAAATGGTTTGGGCAGATTCTAAACAGGTCAGAAGATATTAAAATAATTAATATTTTTAATGGAGTCCCTAAATCTAAACTTAGGGAAAATAAAATATTAATGTGTATTAATATGAATCTGTGTTAGAGCGGTCCAAAATACATGGATCAAGCCAGATCTAATATTAACCATTGGTTAGGGACTTAATCTCGGCCGTTGAGATGTCAACAGGAAAAGTATAAGAGGAGGCTTGAGGGTCACTTGGAGAGACACACCAGAGTGATCAGTCATTCTATTCTCTAGAGCGAGGTTTGCTAAGAGAGATAGAATCAGTGATTGGGGAAGCATCTGAGGGGAATTGAGTACAGAGAAAAAAAGAAGGCATAGGTTGTGCTAGGAGAGCAACACAATAGCCAAGGAGAGTGACGTAGAGCCAGCAAGGGCTCACGCAGGACCACACAGAGGCAACTAAGTGTTGCGTAGAGCACCAGAGAGGCCAACGTGTTTGACGCAAAGGCCTAGAAAGCTGACGCAGGGCCTCTTGGGGGTGACACAGGCCAAGAAAGGTTGATGCAGGGCTAGTGTGAGATAGAGAGGGGCTGATGTATTCCAGATTGGGCAGTTGCTATGGTTTTAGAGTAGTTTTGTGCTAAGGATATGTCAGAAGGATTTTTCCAGGGTTTTAGCCAGGAAATTTCTCTGAAACTGTGAGGTATAGCTGCTAAGGAAATTCTCTGTTGGTAAGCTAGTTTCGACACCCAGATTGTACTTTGATGTTGCTTAATAAGAAAACCCTCAGATAGCTGCACCGATTTTCCCACATTGGGTTTTCCGAGGACATTGGTCCAAAAATAATGGTGTCATGTGGTGTGTTTTTTCTTGTTTCTTTTAGTTGCTGATCTATAATATGTTGAGCATGCACTGGTGTATTTTTAGTATTTACTTTGTAAATCACTTGTTAAAGAAAAATAACAAGTAGATAGGAATAAATCAGAAAAAGTGCATGAAAGGTTTCTAAACTAAGTAAACTTAGAAACTTCAACATGTTGTTGCATACCTAAAAAAAGAAACTAATTTCTTTCAAAGTTCATTTCGGATGAATCATTCAACATCCATATTCATGGTTTTTGAGGCATATCTTCATCAAAAGCTTAGATGAGAAGTTTCTAATGGAATATTGAAGATGGCACCATTTCATGCACCGGTTCATTTTGCCTTAGTGATACAATTATTCAAACTCGTGATTGGGCGGGGGAAATTGATTAGGTGCTAAAAAATCAAAGTTTCCTGATTGGTGTGGAACCTAAATGAAAACATAGTGCTCATAATATTGAATTCGACACAACTCGTTTCACGTAAACAGACACCGTATGTTCCCAGAATCATCTTCTGTTCATTTTCCCAAATAGGTGAATTTGTCAAAAAAAGAGAAGCAACACTGCACAATCAGCAGTTCATACTGCTGACATGGCAGACTAACTCTGTGTTGACAGGGCAGGTGACTGGGTTCCTCTGGCGAATGGCAAAGTGCCAAGTGGCATAGTTCGATTGGTCCAAGATGGAAATTTTCATTGGCTACAACGTTTTGGTGGTGGCCAATCATAGGTTGCCACGTGGCAGGGCTAGAGGTCGCCATGTGGTAGCCCAAGGGCCACCAAAATGGGTTGAAGGTCTGAGCAATAGCCGACGGGGTTGAACCTGCGAGCTCGCAACAAACACCAAGGGCCTACACCAGTCGAGCTATCACATGAGTCTTACCCTATATCGACATTTGATTGATAATATGGGATGGTGTAGTGCCACATGAGGGAAGGGGGTCGGGGTTTAGCCTCAGCCTTGGTCACTACCGGGAGGCTTCACAATGGGCGAGAGGCTAGCCCCATGCCCCCCATTATAACATTAACTGTTAACAAACAGTCACTGTGGGGAGGAAAACATGTGACCGTGAAACCATAACTGTGGGGTTCAAACTGTGTATTGGTGGGAACTCCAGCAGGGCGAGAGTTAAGGTCCCAACCCTCGGTCCTATTGTGCCATATGACCTCTCAGGAGCGGAGTGGGGGCCTAGCTAGCAGGGGCGGGCCATTAGCTTTACCCCCCAGGCACATGGCCCCTCATGTGGCCACAAATTTTGGAATTAAGGCGATGGCGGGCTTTTAAACTGCCTGTCAAATTCACCCTGAAATCAATAGAAATGACACCTTGTTAGTAGAAATCCGAATGAAATTGTAGATTTGGTGCTGGAATTTGGGGAGTTTGAAGAGTGAATAGTAGCCAAGCTTGGGGAGATCATAACTGAAGGAGTTTTTGACCAAATTGGGAGTAGGAAGAGGCTAGTAAAGCATTTTTAGGAATTTTGGAGCCATTGGAACATGTTTCAGAGCTATCTGAGCATTGTAAACCGATGTATTCACACTTTTGAGCATAACAGAGAGGGCCAAGCCATTGGAAGATGGACTAAGGAGACGTAGCCCAAACGGGGTGAACTCCTTCATCATGTGCTGTTGTGATACTATTTTGGTGATGTTCATGTATGATATATGCTATTGTTTAGTCATTTGTTTATGTTAATTTGTTCATGAAATTTACATAAAAACACTCAAAAAATCATGTTAAAACTTGTAATTAACGTCATGAATCCTTAAGCACTTTTACATATTCTAAAGAGAAATTTATCACAACAAAACTAATTTTCCCATTCAGATCAGAAATGCTAGACTATGAGTCTCTAAACAATCATAAAGTCAAATACCCCTTCCTATGAGTTATTATTATTATGTCACTGCATAGCGATGACATCTAGTAACAATGAGCTCATATTAGTTTAAGTCATACTTTAATTTTTGTAAAAATTTGCTCTTGTTTTATAGTTAACTTTGGTTTGTATTATGTCAGAGTGATGATGTCAGGAGTGTAAGGAGCTTGCCACGTCATCAGAGCTACAAAGCCCAATGTAGTCGGTTTCCCCTACAAATGTGATTAATGGAATTTAATGAGGGTGGAAGCCTTAAAAGCAGTTGCTTATTCGATCACAATCGAACAACCTTCTAAGCATTTTCACTGACGAAAAATTTGACATCCATTTATATTTGTTGACATTAAATGGTACAAGAACCCTGTAAATATCACTTAATTTTGAAGACAAATTGACGTTGAAACTTATCTTTATGGTAACCTATGTTAATTGTTGCCTATTAAAATGGATAATTACATTGAATCTGAAAATGGATACTGTGCTTCAAATTATGAGGAATTAATGATCGTTACAGGCAACTGGAGTTTCCTATGAATACCCATTACAAGAATGTTGCTATGTTTGGGTTACTCTATTCGTCTTGTAGTTCTGATAACAACAGGTGAAATGTTTTTTAATTTTAACATTTGAACACTTGGGTTTGTAAAATAGTTAAATGAGGGTTTGCAAAATAATTAGGGAGTCAATTAAATTATTATGAGGAGGGTCATTCCTATCTCAATTTCCTATTCCAAAACTATTTGGAAGGACATGAGGTTGATTCTCCTTCTCTCAATAACTTAGTCTCATAAATGACTATAAAATCAAATTCTTAAATATCATACGTTGAATTCTTTTAATAAAAGAAACAAGGTCCCTAAGCCCTATGATCTTAATGGTTTCCAACACTATTCGGTATGGATTAATTGAAATAAATTCTAAATTTTAGATAATGCAAAAAAAAATTGAATTTTGAAAGTATCTGTAATGAAAATGTTTAGTGTGTGGGCTTAGAGAGTAAATTGTGAGGTTCATAATGCATTGAATGTGGTAGAAGTCTGCATTGCTGCTAAGAGTGTGAGGTGTTTGGTGTTCACTTCCTCTTTGTTGAACATTGTTTGTGGGAAGAAAACTATTGAAAAGTTTCATGAGAATTGTTAGACAAATCTCGAATTTTGCATCAAAACAAGAAACACTTATGTGTTATATAAATTTTTTACTAATTTGATTCATTCAAAGCTATTTATTTAATTCTAAAGTTTTTCACAACTATTTGTGTGACAAGGATTACAATTCAAAGATAAGTGTTTTTTCTTCTTCTTTCCATTTGGCATATTGATCGCTCTAGAGTTGTATTTCATTCCAACCTCTCCAGTGGGACTATTATGGGAGACCCTTTTCAAGGTAATTTTTTTCTCAAAGAGCCTAACCCTGACATTATCATTCCTCAAGGTTTTTCCTCCAGTTTTCCATACAACTTTTGACAACTAAAGTTTACTTGGCATACTTGCAAAACATGTAAGCTCTATTCCATTTCCATAGGTACAATTGAACCCCTAAGTAGATTAAAAATATTTTCTGTCATTGGTCTTTTGGATACAAAAATCTTCTTCTGAAATTGTTATGTTTCTTCATAGGTACACCTCACAAGCGAAGAGTCCAGTCAAGCTTCCTAAAGAGAGTTTTGTTCGATGGTCACACTTTATTTGCCTCTCAGTGAGAGTTACAAGTTCTTATTACTTATAAATTTTTTGTCAAGTTGAGTAATGACCACCTAGGGTCTACCTTTGGTGTGTCATATGTATACTTGTACACAAGGGTCCTTGCTTGATAACTATATCTTATTAGAAAACTTTATTTTGGCCATGGATTTCTGAAAATGGTTTTTGTTTTTTTCACTCAATTTTTGTGACCAAGTTTCAATAAGTTTTTCCACTGAATTTTGATGAGTAGTTTTAAAATTTTAGACAATTAATTTTAATAGTTAAATATTTTATATTTTGAGATTTTTGTAGGACTATATGGGCTAAATATATTCATATTTATCTTGCAATGCAGGTTTCCAGAATAATATCCATTCTTGTTGTGGAGTAGGGAAATATGGAGGTGTGCTTATGTGCCTCAGTCCAGAAAAGGGTTTTAACGATGCATCTAGCTATGTCTGGTGGGATGAATAAGACCCCACAATTGTTGTTAATGCCATCATAAAAGACAACCTATGGATCAACAAGTATTCCAACATTTGTGAGCCCATGAATCTCCATGAATTGGTTACTACTCGTTCATGATATTTTGTATATATGGAGAACCATATTATGTTATTCCGATTAATTTCATGAGAGTGATTAAATGATTAATTTGGAAACACCCATAATCATGTTTGAGTCCTCTATCAGGGGAGAATTTCTGTTGGTTATAACATTATCACAATTTTGTTTAAATTGATAATACAACTTTGCTTTAAAATTTTATTTAAGGAATTCTATTTTAAAACAATATGATAAATTATATATACCTGGGATTCTCGTGACCGTGGAAAGAAACAAAGGTAGACCCATGAGGGCAGCCAAGTCAATACTCCTTCAGGAAGCAACGGAGTTTAGAAATCAACCTCTCGCATCATAAGAGATGTTGCCAATGCTTACCACGAGGGTAGCTCATCTCAGGTGCGTCAACTCATAGCGAGGTGGGAAGCCAAACTAAATCAAAAAGCTGTTGATACGA
The DNA here is from genome assembly GCA_000404065.3 of Pinus taeda. Lineage (NCBI taxonomy): Eukaryota > Viridiplantae > Streptophyta > Pinopsida > Pinales > Pinaceae > Pinus > Pinus taeda. Next base: position 49,037 of record APFE030208494.1, read on the forward strand.
AAATTGACTTGGGAGATTGGCAAGCCTTGTGCCTGATCCCGATAACTCTCATGGCCAATCCTCTTAGTATAAGAAAGCTGCCCATTTGTATTGGTTGATGAAAAATCTACTAGCCAAAATGCTAGTGCACATCCCTTCGGGCTCACCCTCAACTATTTAAGGACTCTCATATTTTAGCAAGGATCTTCAACATATTTAGTTTCAGCTTCAAAAGTAGAATGGTCACCTTAGCTGCATCGAATAACACATTCCCTGTATCCCGCAAACTGAGCTTCCAGGTTCTAGTGTGAAGGATCCAACTCCTGTGGAACAATAGTAGCATGATGATTTCATCTCTGTTTTGTCTTTTGATATATGCAACAAATATAGACTTTACTATATGTTTTAATTTATTTAGAGTATAGGAAGTATAAGGACACTCAAACATATCTAACATTGCTTGACAATCTTATAATATTTTGTTTTGGATGGCATATCATGTAGTTAGGTGGCCAACATATCTGATTTCCCTCTGGTTAGGTTGAGGCCACCTAAACATTTGATCTCTAGTTGTAACTTGCCTTTTCTTTGAAAGAAAATGAATACAAAGATCCTGCCAAACTTACAAAAAAAAGAATATGATAAATTATGTATAAGAATGTAACCTTCATAAGTAATATTTTATGTGATAAATTTTATGTTTTTTTGTTCATTAACTAAATTTATTTGTAATGGCTACACTTGTCTCTCCTTCTTGTATAATGAATATCGTTTAACAAAATGATTGTTTAATCCTCGAAATTCAATGACATGATACTTGGTGAGGTTTTCTTAACCCCAGAAAATCTTTAAAACATTTGGTAATATATATTTATTAGTGCCCTAATGAAAGATTACTAATGAGCCACCACAGAGAGAGTCGGAATAAGACCAAATATTTTTATACTTTTTATACACTGGTTTTTTACTTGCAAATCAATTCTAAACACCAAAACCCCATAGCGGAGTTGGTGATAGACTTGCTTTTATTGTTTGTTTAAAAAAAATGAAATTTCACTTCTTTAAACTATTCCTTTAAATTATAGAATGTCAAATTTCATTCTTCTCAAATAATTATTTTATAAAATTAATTTTTTATATACTTTATTTTTCCATTTAAATTTGATAAAATATTATTTCATTTTTATTTTAATATATTTAAATTTATAAAATATGAGTTCCTTTATCTTGCATATATTTATTAAAATGTAAAACCTGTGACTTATTATCCTTAAAAATAACTAAAATCCACATAATGTAATCTATTATTCTACATATCGGTCTAACATTTATAAAAATCATATCGAAAACCATACAAATAAGGGAATACAATATTCCAAGTATGTCTAATAATATGAAAAGTACATGAAACATTCACTTTATTAAGCCGATAGGCTTTTTATGGTGAGGTTCCTCCTCATGACACTGTAGCAGATTCGTTGGCGTTCAAATAATATACCATTTCGATGGTGAGATTGATCGTGGGCCTCCGATATGCGATTTTCTCCACTTGAGGTTCTTTGACATGACTGTGGAACCACAACACACGCATGGGACCACATCACATGCACTTGGGCCTTTATAATATTGTAGAACACAATCGACGAATCCACAATGCAACATTTGGTTGCAGTCCCAAAAATTGCAATCTTCGATGAGTGACGTGGCCTGATCTACGTGGAGAGGAAATGAGTGAAGCCCCAAATCGGAGTGCTCTCTATTAGAGATTTCTAATTGGAGGTGCAACCTTGGTGCATGACATGTCAATTCGTTGATTTCTGATCACCGATCACCTTCGGCGTTTGGGCCTTGGTCTTGTGGCTCTTCTCATGACGGTAATATTTATCAGTACAATCACACTAACACAGAGATAAAGAGGTAGATCTATGACCACTTATAGGCATCCAACTTGAAACTATTTAGAGATGAAGCGCCAAATAGTGCTTATCGGAGCCCTCTTTATTGATGATTCCAATGGGAGGTGTAACCTTGGTGTATGCTATGTCAATTCACTGATTGGCGATCATGGATCACCTTCTTCATCTAGGCCTTAGTCATGTGGCTCTTCAAGTGACCGTAGTCTAACCTCCGTATCAAATCCCTCCCATCAGGGGTTATGAATCAAAGGTTTCAGTTTGATTTTTAAAATCACCTCAACCTTTGATTGCTGATCTCCCATACGTGATGACATCACTGCCAAAATATACACCACATGTAACCTTTTGAATAATTCCACGTGTGGCCCTTTTTTGGCCTGTTGTGAGCCTTGAAACTATCGAATTTGCCTGCCATGTGTCAACCCTTTTGGCACCTCATCATGATGTCAAACTCCACACATCACTTGTCACAACCAATTGCTGCCTGCAATGTGTCCCTAAATGCATCTAGTGGCATATCAAATCACCAAACGGTGCTTATTAGAGCCCTCTCTATTGAAAATTTCCAATGGGAGGTGTAACCTTGGTGTACACCATGTTAGTTTTTTGATTGGAGATCGCCGATCACCTTCTACATCTAGGCCTTGGTCCTATGGCTCTTCACATGACCGTAGCCTAGCCCCCGTATCGGACCCCTCCCATTGGGGGTTATAAATCAGAGGTTTCATTTTGTTTTTTCAAATCGCCTCAACCTTCGATCGTTGATCTCCCATACGTGACGACATCACTACCACATATTTTCTATGTAACCTTTTGAATAATGCCATGTGTCACCATTTTTTGGCCTGTTGTGAGCCTTAAAACTATAGAATCTGCCTACCACATGTCAACCCTTTTGGCACATCATCATGACATCAAGCTTCGTGCATGACTTGTCACAACCAATTGCTGCCTGCAACACATCTCTAAACGCATCCATCCGCATATCGCAACTCACAATATCAACACTTTTAAGATGTGACCACTTCTCAGATTGTTCCGTTTGAGAGTGGATGCGATGTTATATTGAATTCTTTTTCATACCTCTAGAGGGTTAGGATATCGGAAGGAATGGAAATCTACACAGTCAGAAGTTGAAACTTGAAAAAATATCCTTTTTGGAGGTGAACAAGGATCGTTAGATATTTGAAATAGATAAGGCACTGACACCTCAGACCTCTGGAACATTCTTGTTGGTCTATTGATCGGATGAACCTCTTTATAATAGAGTTATGTCAGACTAATAACATCGTGGAAATTCTTTTTGAAATTTCCGATACATGTAGCATTGGTCTTGTGTAATAATAAACAAATATCTAATTTCAGATAAAACCCCAATTGTTTTATCATACCAAATTTAAATGTGAAATCACATTTGCCCCTTATTGTAGCTTTTGGAATGCTGCCTCCAATAAGATCCACTCTCTATGCACGTATCTTGCTCTCGGTGTCTATTTTTATTCATTAATTACCATTGGTTAGCTGACTGTGTGCATTTACTATCATTTTATTCTCCCTCGTACGAAGATCTAATGTTTTACGCCCTTGTACACATGAAAATTAATATAATCAATCGACCTTTTTTCCCACAAATTTCCAAAATATTTCTTTTGCTGTGAAGGTTTCAATGACCAAAAACTCCTATATATATTTAATCAATATGCCATGTTTTTTAACGATTGCAGCTTAAAACCTCTGCACGCATCTTGGTCCTGACATCTACTCTATTCAGTAATCTAATTAATGGATTGAGCATTCATGTTTTCTTTCACTTTATTCTCGCTCGCATGAAATTGGTATGTTTTATGCCATGGAAACTTTATTATATGCGTTTATTCAAATGAGCCACAATGATATTTTGAATCAGACTTTCGACTTGAAAGCTTTTGAAAAGGATTCTTCTCATGTCAAAGTTTCAAAATCTCGAAACTCCCATGTATACCTAATCAATATGTGCCATTTTTCTTTGATTAAGGTTTGAAACTTATCAACACATCCTGACGTTGAGGATTGTTCTATTCAATAATCTAAATAATGCCCCACCTATGTGCATTTATCCTCACTTTACTCTCTCTCGGACGAGCAACTATTTCATTGTCTATGTCATTGATAACCCCGCAACCTTTGCCATGTGTCCTGACTCTGATTTATTGGTCCCTCTACTTAGCTGGTAGATGGGTGTGTACTCTATTTAGCCTCTTCACATCACACTATTCTGCTGATTTTTCGAGTTGCATTTTATGTTGTTATTGTTGTGCTATTGCTGGTCTCTTTCTATTGCTCTTGTTGTTGCTACTGTTCATTGTACCGTTGTCTTAAACCGGATAACTACCCCATAATTTCAATAACAAGCAGGTGAGAATCAAAAACCTGCTAACTATATCGTCTTCTGCACTCAAATGGAAAGTATTAATGTTTTCATACTACGTGTATAGCTTAGAATGCTATGTGCATTTTCACGACGTGCAACACACCCGGCTATATAGTTTCCGAAACACCATATATAGATGACCAACTTTCTATGTTTAAACATTTCAATTTTCCTTTCCCTTTTCCTTTGATTATTGGCAACGATCTAAATTATAAATCTTTCTTCTTTCATTTCGCTCCAAGTATGCCAGTCCTGTGAACGAACCCTCTCACTGCTTTATTTCCTCTTCTCTTCCAATGTCGATAACATTTTACAGGCTTTCACCTTTTAGGACAATTGCTTTCCTCATCATCATGGAAGTTTCCTTGACAATGAATGCCATCACTTTGTTTCTCGTTAGCTCTACATCAATCCAACCATCATTGCAAATCGTTGAAATTGACCTTCTTGCTTCCACAAAGACATCGTCCCAACACTACTACATTTCTCTCTCAGACGGTACCTCTCAACACAACTTTGTTTCCATCTGCTTACAATTCCCATGTCGTCTCCGGTGCCCTCTAGTTGGGATCAATTATCATTCTCAAAGAAGTCTGTTTCACTTTTTTGCAAAACTATGCGTATGTTTACTCTTCACCATATTCTTGATGTTTTTTTGTTCCTTCCCTCTCTCCGCTATTGTCACTCTGACTAATGCCACGTTACTTTTCTCTTTCTTTCCTTCTTTTCGGGAATTTGCAAATTATTGAACTGGAAGTTCTCGAATGTCATGCAACTTTTATTGGGGCCCCATACCTTCTTCAAATTGTACATACGTTGACATACCAACCAACCTCTTCAATGTCACATGCCACTACCTTGTCTACTACTGCTTCGACATAGGATTTTGTGTCATCATGAACTTAGTTGTCCTCCGCTCTACCTGCTTCCATTCCATCATGGCACTAAGCCCCTATCATAAAAATGGTCAATCCAGGGTAGGGTGCTTTAAGAAACATTTGTTCTCTCCTACAACAATGCTCAAGGGTTTGGAAAGGTCTTTGGATTTGACCTTGTTGATTCTGCCAATGATACAATCCATCTATATACCTTCAGTGATCTCGTAGATTCCTTGAATGACCTTGTCCAAATTGGGAAACTCGACATGGTTTCAAATGGCACTATGAAACCAACAAACACAAATTACAACCATCTGGATAGCAAATGGGAAGTCTACCTCTCTGCAACTTCCACTATTGAACCTTCCTTAGATGATGTTCTAACAATTCCTTTCCACTGTTTTCATTTTAAATCTATAGATGAAATCTGATCTGCAAACCTTGGCTGAATTGTCGACACCATTAGCATTGTCAGGTCCACTTCTCCAACTTCCATCATTCGTCGAAGAGATGACTCTGAAACACCTAGGAAAACTATCATCTTGGAAGACATGTCTGGCTACAGTATTGACATCACCTTATGGGGGAGCATTTCTACGCCTTAGGTAAGCAACTCGTTGAACTCACCTCTTCTGGTGCTTTGATTGTTCTTGCAATCAAAGGGGCTCACATACCCGAATTTAATGGAAGAACTGTTGGGACTATCTCGACCACCAGCTTCGTGCTAGATCTCACCATTCCAGAGACTAAATAACTCTAATCATGGTTTTATCAAAGAGACAACTTGGCATCTTCGCCATCATTAAACTTCCAAGTGGGGCTCCCCACAGTGTACAATTGTCGACCTCATAGACTTGCATCTCTATGTAAAACCAACATGGTTCTCTATTCGTGGAACCATAACCTCTATTGACATGCAATATTTCTACTTCCTTGCATGCCCTCTCTCATCTTATGGCATGCAGTGCATGAAAAAAGTTTTCAACCACTCAAATGGAATGTGGCATTGCAAAAAATGTGGTGGCGCCTTCCCAGAATGTGACTATTGGTATATGCTGAAATTTGAAATGCACGATCACACAGGCATACTGGAAAATGTCATTGCATTTGATAATGCTGCAACTAAACTCATGGGTTTCCAAGAAAAAGACTTGTTCATACACTCCAGTGATCCTGATGCTATCCACGAGCTTCTTGCAAGGGTTTCATGTCATCCTTTCCTCTTCACACAGTGTGTGAAAACAAATATCTTCAATGGTGTGTACTATTTGAAGTGTGTACTAATCAATTAAGAGGAAATCACCTATAGTTCTGCATGTTCCATTCTCCTCTAGGAAATCAAAAAAATGTCTATTTCTCCAGTTATTCGACATCTTTGAAAATCAATTTATTTTTCCCATGTCATCATGAAGTGCAAACAATAACTTCTATATGATTTTCTGTTCATTGTCATTTTGTCCCTTCTCGCCCCCATTCTTTTTGTTCACTTCATCATTATACTTCTATTCTTTATGTAGATACACCTATGATAGATGTTGCAACTTCCACCTTTGTACATTTCTCCATATTTTACTTTTAAATATAGTATATATGCTTTTTTCCTTCTTCCTTCTAAACAAAATAGAATATTTACATCCTTTTATATTGTTCTTTGTGCACCTAAATACAAACAATGAATTCTTACAAAGGGTTGTCATTTGGCTGCCAAATCTACTTGGTAAATGAATGATATAGTTATCCATCTCCAAAAAATACTTCGCTAAAATAATTTGATTCTAATATTGTTCTACGCTGCAAAGATAGATTTGACAAAGTTCGAACAACAAAATTTCAATTGCACGACATTAGTATATTAATATCAAAGAAACATAAACTCTATTATAAAAAAGGCCTCTCTGGCCACTAAACTTCAGCTACTTTGTCAAAAGACACATATAATTTATAAGCTAGAAGGCACTACTTCAAAAATATACCCACTAATGAAGTTATTGCTTTCCAGGCTATGTACTATATCTTTGTGCTTAAGACAAATCTTTCTAGTCTCTTATAATAACTTAAACTTGTCTCCCCATGTTTGTATTAGGATGGACATGCCAACGTCCTCTGCAAACCCCTCAGTAAAATCAGAAGAGACTCCTTTATGCAAAAAATAAAGACGAGTCCAACAAATAAATACGCCTCAAATATAAAGCTGATTTAAACACCCAAACATTTCTAGCTATACTCTCATCTAATGTTTCTCTTCCCCAACATCCTGAAGCTTCACTTGCAAACCCATCTCATTCAACATTCCCCACTCTGACTGCACCTACCATTCAACTTCCTCCATTCACTACCACTTCTTTCCCATGTACATCACACACCCCACCATTGACTCATCCTCTTTCACCCTCCCATCCCCATATTTTTGTCAACCTTGGCCTTAACCATGCACACCAATGATTCTGTGAAAGGATAGATGAACTCTATCCCTTGCATATCTTCTCCATATGTAAATAATCATACCCAAATATGAAAGCAAAATTCTTACATGGTAACCTCTGTTGCTCCTAGCGTGCAACTACAAAATCCACCCTCCGCTTCTCCCTTGTGAACAACATAGACCTTGGTGACCAACCCTTTGTCCTTGCTACTCTAACACAAATAGAAGAAATGCTCATATCACATGTCAGGCCAATATTGCAAGTAACCCATTGATGAAAGGAGATCTTGGGGGTATAACCAATCTCCCCTTTCATATTAATTTTCAATCTTGGGAACTATGGGTTATGAGCCCATTGCATTTCATAAGGCCTAAAGCCTTTAAAACCCGGACCATTTAACTATTGGGATTTTTCTTTATAACCGGGGCCACACCACTTTAATGCAAATACATAGGAAACAATGGGAAAACCCACTGCCAAACCATAAGCCGGATCTCAAATATTATCCACCCACACCTATAACTTCATCAGGTACGGCTCATCAAACCACTTCCACGACGCTACTCCTCTGAACTCCGATCTCCGAAACGCTGATACCTCCGATCGCCGATCATCGCATATCGGCGATATCACTTCATCAGCCCTCGGTCTATCGGCGATATCATTATCGGCATATCGCAATCGCCCATTCCATTGCCCGCTGTCTTTTGACTTTGCCAAAATGCGATCACCGATCAATTATTGACTGTCAATCTGGACTCGACTCGACGGTTGACGTTTGATCGTGCAATTTCTTATTGCTATACCTTAAGGTCTGTGGTCCACCTTATTATAACAATCCACCAATGCGATTATAACGAATCTTTGTTCCAGTGATTAGATTTGGACTGTTGATCTCACAGATCTAACCGCTCCTGTCCATCCTAGTTCGTTTTCTCCTTAACTTAATCTTGCTTGCCTTTTATGGATTTTACGTTTAAACCACTGTTCTACCATAGTCTTTGTCTATACACAACATCACTCCATAATAGTTAAAGATAACAATATTATTTGTTTAATCGATGGATCACCATCAATCCTACAGTGATCAATGGTCGATCAAACCTGCATCACTTAACATTCTGACTATTTATGAAATATACACAATGCACATATTCAACACAAAGCACACTCTTATATTACACAGTATGATTACAAATCTAAGGAATTTTAGCCTTAGAATGAGTTCTCTCTCTATTACATTTTCCTCACTTTGGCTCCCACTCTATATTACTCTATATCTCCCTTTATTGAATGCGCAGGTTCATCATCATATCATTCATATATATATATATATAAGGAAACATTGGATCAGATCACTGTGAAGGATCCGATCACATCCTTTCGTCAAATCTCTCAACTGTCCCTAATTCTCTTTACATGCATACATATGTGGCAGATTGCATTTAATAAAGTCTTTGAGAGACTTTATCCATTCCATCATTTGCTCTATTTTAAATAGATTTGTCCCCTGTTCAGCTCCGATGGTCCACATCTCCTCCTTCTCCACTTTAGATTCCTTCTTTAATTATGAGTGCTCGGATGCTCCTGCATCAAACTCCTGAGGCACAAAAATTTATGACCTCCTGGTCATATGCTTCTCCTTGTCCTTAACAATTCTACCCACTTCTCAGTGGAACTGCCTTCATGATCTTCTGTGAGCTGCAACCAACCTTTGCAGTAATAGTCTTCCTTTGCTACATGATACCTCACCAAGCTCTCCTCACTCAGTCTTTTGGCATCCTTCTAGTTCTCTTCTCTAGAACCAATAGAGCACTCCTTACTCTAGTTTGCTGCAAGTCTTCTCACCTTTCGCTGCCACTATTTGTAAGAAAGTAAGACCACAAAATCTCTAGCTCTAAAAAATTGTACCTCCTTCTCCTTCTGATTGCACTCTTTCTCCTTCTTGTAGGAAAACCTTTCCCTTTAACCTTTCCCTGCTTTTGCATGCAGAATCTTCTTTTGCTCTGATACCAAATGATGAAAGGAGATCTTGGGGGTATAACCAATCTCCCCTTTCATATTAATTTTCGATCTTGGGACCTATGGGTTATGAGCCCATTTCTCATTAGAAGCATTTCATAAGGCCTAAAGCCTTTAAAACCCAGACCATTTAACTATTGGGATTTTTCTTTATAACTGGGACCGCACCACTTTAACGTAAATACACAGGAAACAACGGGAAAACCCGCTGTCGAACCATAATCGGGATATCAAATATTATCCACCCACACCTATAACTTCATCGGGTCTAGCTCATCAAACCACTTCCGTAGCGCTACTCCTCCAAACTCTAATCTCCAAAACGCCGATACCTCCAATTGTCGATCATCGCATATCGGCGATATCTCTATCGGCATATCACAATCACCCTTTCCATTTCCCACTATATTTTGACTTTGCCGAAATGTGATTGCTAATCAAATATTGACCGTCAATCTAGACTCGATCTGATGGTTGACGTTTGGTTGCGCAAACGCTTATCGCCATACCTTAAGGTCTATGGTCTGCCTTCTTATAACAATCCGCCGATGTAATTATAACAGATCTTTGTTCCAATGATTGGACCTGGACCGTTGATCTCACAGATGTAACGGCTCCTATGCATCGTAGTCTATTTTCTCCTTAACTTAATCTCACTTGCCTTTGATGGATTTTACGTTTAGACCATAGTTCTGCCATAATCTCTGTCTATACATGACATTAGTCCATAACAGTTAAAGATAACACTATTATTCATTTAATCGATGGATCGCCATCGATCCTACAGTGATCGATGGTCAATCAAACTTGCATCACTTAACATTCTGACTATTAATGAAATATAAACAGTGCACATATTCAATACAAAGCACACTCTTATATTACACAGTATAATTACAAATCTAAGGCATTTCAACCTTAGAACGAGTTCTCTCCCTATTACATTTTTCTCACTCTGGCTCCACTCTATATTAATCTATATCCCCCTCTATTGAATGCGCAAGTTCATCATATATATATAAGGAAACATTGGATCAGACCACTGTGAAGGATCCGATCACATCCTTTCCTAAAATATCTCAATTGTCCCTAATTCTCTCTACATGCATACATATGTGGTAGATTATATTTAATAAAGTCTTCGAGAGACTTTATCTATTCCATCATTTGCTCTGTTTTAAATAGATTTGTCCCTTGTTCAGCTTTGATGGTCCACGTCTCCTCCTTCTCCGCTTTGGATTCCTCCTTTAATTATGAGTGCTCGGATGCTCCTGCATCACCCATGCATGAGGTGGACAGTACAAATACATTGGTCATACTATTTTTTTGCCGCAAGACATCAATGCCATTGCCAAAATTTTACTGCGCTTGGTTTCCAATTGGACATTGTCGTTGTTACTAGGCATGGATTTGACCACAAAACATATGGTTTCATTGTTAGTGGGACACATGTTCTTGCGGCTTTAAAGTACAAACTAGCCCATGATCCCTACTACAAGGATGTCCAACTAGACCAAGCTGCAATGTCTGCCTTTCCAACTTAACCTACTGATATGCATTCTATCATCCATCGCATCTCCCCCTCCTCTCTTGAACCACAACTTAACTTCCCTACTTTCGATGATAACATTCCTACACACCCAACTCCAAAAAACCTCCAACCATCCTCTTTCGCATCAACACTTCCTAATTCCCATACTAAGCTTGAAGAAATACGCAACTACCTGCAGTGTCCCCATCTTAATTCCACTACACTTTCTTGGCCCTCTGTTTCCCCCTCTGTTATCAATGAATATACCACAAAATGCCTCCTTGCTATGACATTTCCCACACTTTTCCCCACAGGAGATGTTATGATTGGTCAACCACGTCTTAGAAAAGTTGAAATGTAGGAATATAATGTTCACCTCATATGCTACTATGATAACCGTTTTGTCCAACATCCAAGATTCCATTATTACTTGTACAATCTTATGTTGCAGCATCGTAGTCAAGCAACTGCTGCTGTTTTCGTGAAGAGAAACCTTGAAGAGGGATTTCCAATGACCGTTGTAGACCTTCGTGCATACCTCCATGACATGCTTGATTCCATGCTTCTTGACCAGATTATGTGCTTCAGATCAGGTCTTAGAGGGACACGCTCATTCTGGAACAAGCATAGAGGTGAACTCACTAATATGATCATACAAATAGGTAGCCCTACTTTCTTCTTCACCCTAAGTGCAACTGACACCAAATGCCATGAAATGAACATGGTCATGCCTGGAAGCCCCCTAGGATTCATCCCAATTGTCTCAATGGAAATTCAAGAATATAATCAACAATCCACATCTTGCAATGCAATACATTCATTCTCGATTCACAATCTTCCTCAAAGAGGTCTTGCGAAAAGGTTTACATGCAAAGGACTTTTGGTGCAATTATTTCCCTGAACATGCTTCCCCTTTTTGTTTCTTTGTTTGGATGTGTAGGCACCTCATAAAATTTCCTTTTTTTCTTTGCAGGTATGAGTGGAAACATAGGGGCTCCACACACAAACATGGTTTCCTTTGGCTTGAAAATGCACTTGATATGGACAACCTCGATTGGGATGACCAAGTTGCGATGGATAGAACTAGTACCAGGTGTTTTCTCGATGAACACATTTCTGCTTGGAATCCTTGCGCTCCTGAAAAACGTGGACCTTATGTACACATCTCAACAAAGAATGACCCATGCATCCTCCCATCACCATTGATATTTGCATCCTCTTGCCTTCAGGATTACGAGAATCTTCTTAATTGCGTTCAACGACATATAAATTCCACCCCTCTTCATGTCTTTGCAAAAAAGGTCATACTCTTGCTTGCTGCTATGGAATTCCATGGGATTTGAATCCCACCTCCTCTTTGATCATTGGAGACAGTGGACAAAAGAAATATGTCCCTGCTTGTAATGATGACAGGTTAAATGTACACAACTCTGACATACTATACATATGGAGAGAAAACATTGATTGGCAGCTGGTTTTGCTTCGACATGATGTTCTGCGCTACATCACGAAATGTGCATCGAAACTAGAAACAAAATAAAAAATTTAATGGAAATGCTATCACGTGTAGCCCAGGCTATCCACCCCAAAACACCTATTGTTAGTGTTGTCTGAAAATTTTAACAGAAACAATCGCTGTTAGGGACATCGGCGCACAGGAAACATGCCACATGCTACAAAAACTACCCCTTTCACTTTGTAGTTGCTCATTTGTTTTCCTCAATGTTACTTGAATTGTTTTTCAACATGTTTCTCATGGTCTAGGTTCCCCCTTCCCAACACCACCCTTCATTGTAGCATACATGAATAGACCTGGTTCCTTTGAAACACTAACTCTTCTTGAAGTTGCACATTCATGGTCCTTTTCTTCTCACTCAAAACATAACCAATGGAAACAAATAAATCCTTTCAAGCTTGTTCATGTCCCCCCTTCCTATTCCTCAATCCCTTCTCCTGTTGATGCATCCTATGCTTCTTTCTTCCAGAGTGAGTTACTTCTATACTTCCTTTTCCACACACTCACATCAGACATAGGCTCCACTGGTGAAGCAATCGTTTTGCATTGGGAACAAAAAAAATATATGCGTATATTCCATGGCATGTTCATCGAGCCCCTGAAACCCCCCGTTCCCCTTGCTCTGATGACATCTCCATTAATGATATGCCAAACCCCCTTGAATTAGTAGACATAGATGAATGACAATTCCTTTCTTAACTACACCCTGGAAACAACATAGAAATATATGAAATTGACATGCTTGGACATCATGACTTTGACTACAATCATAATTGGGCCCATACTATGATCCCTCTCCCTATGCAAGAGACATCCATACATTTCATAGGCTTTAGTCGCTCATCCACCCAAATCCATTCTACCCCGTCTCTAGTTCCCCGCTCACTCACCTCACTATTGCCCACCCAAAACATTGCTTTCACCATTCTCCTCACCCACTTTAGGACCACTTCCCCCATTCCTCCACTTAGAATGTTCATCTAAGGCACTGCTAGCATGAGGAAGTCTCATTTAATTGATTGCCTAAAAGATACATTTCTTGTTGAAACTCTTCCCAATTCAAGTCCATTGCTCCTACTTGCTCTAACAAGTGTTGCAATGTTTAACATAAAGGTGCTTACAATCAATTTTTCCCTTCGCATTACTTTAGTGTTAATGCATCCTCTTAAGGGCCAACCACTTCTGCATCTCCAAGAAAAACTTCATCATGTAAAATACATTTTAATTGAAGAAATGAGATTTATTGGCCCTAAACTTATTTCACATATAGACGATCGCTTAAGGGAGGTGTTTCCTTCATATCAGAATGTGCCTTTCGAAAATCGGTTTATCATACTTGTTGGTGATCTTGGGTAACTACCTCCTGAGAAGGACATCCCATGTATGTCAGCACATCACAAAACAATGCCTTATGGTGCAACATTGAGGTCATCACACTATCTACCATCTTTCGTCAAAAAGGGATGAACCCTCTTCAAATTGCATTCCAACAATTGCTCACGAATATCAGAAATGAAACACCAATAGTCGAAGACTGGAACCTTCTCATGTCAAGGACAAATAACTTCTTTTCAAAGGATGAGCAACAAGAATTTTACAATGCAATCCACCTATATCCAACCAACCTAGCTATTGAATTGCATAACAAACAAATTCTGAAAAAAATTGAATATGCCAATTGCACGCTGCTACATAGAGAAAAGCAACCACCATCCTACTAGTGCACACGAAGAAGCTGAACAATTGGATTCAAAATTTCTTATTTGTAATGAACAACATGTTTTCCTTACATGTAACTTGTGGGTTGAAGTAGGTCTTGTAAAAAGTGCACTTGGAAAAGTAATTTCCATTTTCTATGCACCTAGATCAAAATCCCCTCAATTACCATTGTTTGTTGTTGTTGAATTCTTCCAATACAAAGGTCCGCCATGGGACACCTTCAACCCATCTTATTTTCTACTTTTCCCAATAATGCGAGGGTCTCGCAGGCAAATTCCCCTTCGAATGGCATGGGGTTTGACATTACATAAATCACAAGGAATGACATTACGAAAGGCAACAATGGACATTGGCAACATAGATTGATAAGGCTTAACATTCACGACCATCTCTAGATTTCGAATGTTGGCTGCTCTTCACATCTCTCGACCATTTTCCTTCAGCCACTACTCTCGCATGCAAGAAAATGCTTACATCAAGTGTAGGCAGCAAGAGGAATCAATACTAGCATCAAAGTCTTTACAACCACCTCCAATTTGATCATTACATCTAACCCCTTTTGATTCGCTTTCAGTAAGCATACTTTGCATTCAATTAGAAAATAGTTGCTTTCTTTTAAAGGTAGTTTTTGTGAAACACAGTTAACATTCTATACATTTTCCCCCTTCTACAAAATAACATATTGTGTGCATTCATCTTTGGAAAAAAGGAAGACCAACTTTACAAGTTCGCATTTCATTGATTAATATGAGCATACTTTTACAACTCTGCTTCAAATCAAATACTTTCAAAAATGCTTGATAGTGAAATGGAAACTAAAATATCTATTCTCACTTGCTTCCAAATCTCTTTTTAGCTCTCTAAGGATTGACTTACCACATAAGTTTGTAGGGTTTTTTCCAAACATCAAAAGGACTCAAAATGAACAAACTTTCCAAACTGTTGTGGTAAAAAGGACAACAATCCCAACTTGACTTTATTGTTATCATATTGGTAATGGGGACCCCTATGCAATTGTAACTTCCTTTGGATCATTTGATTTTCCATTTTTTCTTATCCCGCCATTCTGTTTTATTTTTCAATTTGACTTAATTTTCTTTTACAACTTTTTTACTATTCATTAATTAGAATAAATGAAACAAATAACTCTTGAGTCCAACACTTGTATTTCCATGCCACTTTATCCCTTTTATATTGAGATATCCACATATGATTTCATTTCAATAAGCATACTTTTGATTCAATTTTAAAATAGAAAAAAAATCAACAAATTTTACAACGTCGCATTTTGGTGATTGATATGAACATGATTTTACAACTCTTATTCAAATCAAATTAAAAAAAGAAACTGCTCTCACTTACTCGCAAATGTGTTTTCATCTTTAAATGCGCCTGTTCCGATATTCCATTGCCTCCGACCTCCAATATCCGACAACCTACGAGATTAGCATATCGGAATATCGAAATCCAACCCTTTATCACATATCAGAGAGCAGGGATTTTGAATCGTGTCAAATAACAAAAAATGTTAATAGGGAATCTTTGATTTGCTAAAGCAGAGTCTAATATTCCATGTGGCCTCCTCCAATAATGCTTATTATAATATGCCCAAAACTTTTAAAAGCGCTATCAATTATGTGTTTCAGAGTTTAGATATTTTCTTATTATTATAAAGAACCAATGTTATATGTATTAGAGTTTTACTATCAGAGATTTATAAAATAATTCCTCCAATGTCATACCTCTGATATAACTCTATTATCAAAAAATTACTACCACCAATAGACTACAGCTGTGTCATTCTGACCAATCATGTGAGGAGAAATCTAGTCCAACCAATTACAAGCCTCCCTCGACTAAGGTTTTGACCATCAAAAGGATAAGTTTATCCCAAAATTTCCTTTAAGTTCATAGCCTCACTCCTATGCACTGCAACAAAGCCTTCTCTCTGATTCTTGTCATGACTTGGCCAACGAACCTTGCCTTTGCATCATGTAGTGTCTTAGCTGAAGAGCTTTAGAACCTCCCTGGTTATAAGCTTTGTTGTTGCAAAGGCTTCCTCAACCCAGTCTTGCCAACTATGTCTCTATCTCAAAAATCTTGTACACTCCCAGACGTGCTTCACAATTTGATGATGATACCTTTGGTTGGTTAGGACGATCTACAACGTTATCCCTCCTGAGCTTGGGTGATATGTTCTCTAATGGATTCGTGGTGGGTGAGTCTTCCCTTGCCACTGGGAAATAATCCTACTAAGGGCAACATAGGTGGTCTTGCATCACTTACTTACCACGGTTTTGGTATGGACTCCTAAGTGCTTCCTACCTCTCCTGCTACACACCGACGGTACAAGACCCTATGCCAAGCCTGCAAAAAAATCCATGGTGCTTGAGGAAACATTCCGGTGCCTTGACAACCATCCTAAGATTCCAATAATAGGTGTCCAACCTACTGAGAAGGCTAGGTTGTAGGCCATTTAGGAAAAGTTGGTGCCTCGTTTGATCCCAAGGGGAAACTACCCTTGACATTAATCCAATGCTTCCCATGCAACACTACAACTTATAACTTGGAAAATAAAAAGTATGCAAGCGGATAAAGACCCTACTATCTAGCGGGTCTGCCATTTAATCTTCATATTAATAAAAGTGTCTTAGAACCCACTACCTTTCAAGTTTGATCGAACCTCTCATGGGGCGACCATGACATGTATTGAGTTCTATCTCTTCCTTAATAAGTTATTACTCTTTTATGTCATGTAGTTTGTTATAACATGTGGTTTCTTATGTTGCCTAATATTTGTTATCATGTGGTTTGTTATAGTATGCGATTTGTTATGCCTCTTAAGCATCAAACATTCTATGTACCTTTGACATTTATTACAGACATCTTTGCTTTCATCTTTTATACATGTTCATATGACTATATATATAATATATATATATATATATATATAATATATATATATATATATATATATATATATATATATATATATATAATATATATATATATATATATATATATATATAATATATATATATATAATATAATATAATAATATATATATAAGTCATCCCCACAGGGATGTACCGCATATGAAAACATAATCAACATAATGCAATCCTTCAATCCAGAACCAGCAGTGGAATCAAAGTTTACTCATCGGAACAACCAAAATGACACAACACAGAACATTTGTCATATGGGTACCTCCGATCTGGAACATATGTGATAACATAATTAACTCATTTTAATAACTATATCGGGTCCATAATATCAGAGATAATCGCAACATTTCACAGTTTTCAAACTTGCGCTATAATAAAGCCCCGATTTGGTGGACGTCAAATTACAATTAAATTCGTTTTAATATCAATATCATGCTCATCTTGTTGGCCATTTTACATGATGGCACATAACAAAAGTTCTGATAAACGTATGCGATCTTAGATTAAATCCAATTTTGTAATTATATCGGGTCCGCAAGTGAATTAATACACCATATCGGCTCCTCATATCGGAGATTGGAGCAAATCCGAGGTTAGAGATTATCACATATTGCAACACATGCCTTCAAGAATATCGACAAGATATGGATCCCGGAGGAAGTGCTCTATCACAAGTCAAACATTGGGGGGTTTCAAGTGCTATCATATAACAAAAATATCGAATCATCAACTGCGCATATATGATATGATTGTTCGTCTATATACTTAACACATTTCAATTAAAACACATCAATGGTGATACTAATCTAATCACATAGAATAACATATATGACAAACTTGAATCAAAACAAACTTCAATTAAAACAATACTTCAGCCCAAAAACATAGCATCAACATAAAGATAATAGTACCCAATACACATTCACTCTTTTGATAAGTAAAATTGTTGTGGTTCTTCTTTCTTTTAAGACTTGTTTACAACTATAGTAGTAAATACCAAAATACTTCTTGCAAAATTTTAGAAGCCCCTTTCTTCATAATAATGAAGGGGATTTAAAGTTTAAAGTCGAAACCCAAATATAGAAAAGTCCATAAAACGTTGCGATGGTCCTGACAAACCACACTTAAAATAAAATACAAACTAATAGTACAGTCCTGTTACAACAAGTTGATCAAGACTTGGACGAAGACTGCTCTGGAAATCACTGTTGAAGTTCCAATATATCTGTCCTCACCTTCAATTCAGGTGGATGTTCATGCCTAATGCACATCCGTGCAGTGAATAATGCATCGCTGAGAGTTGGCAACACTTGACTAATTGTTACATTTGGAAGACACCTCAGCATCAACCATTGCGCATGTGGTTTGACTAGGAAATTCCAATGACATTCCAAGTCAATCTTTGATAGAGCTTTTATCTGCTCAACCTTGTTCTTTGTTGATTCTTGCCAAGATTTTGTCAATATTTTAACATTGGGAAACATATCTTTTGGGCACTCCGAGATTAAATTTTCCTCCAAGAGGTTGTCGTTGATTGATTGAATCATGTTGCTCGATATGTCCTTGGCACTATAGATTGCCATCTCTACATTTTTAAGCCTTATCTCCCATTCTTGGAAGACAATCTCTTTCTGAGATTCTTATATCTTGAGAAGATTTGATAATTGACCCTTAGAGTTGTTTTGCCAGTTGATGAAATAAAAAATTTTCTCTTCAACTTCCCTGCCATATTTCCTCAGATCAGACAATTGATTCATAAGTTCATAAGATGATTGGCACATCTCTTCAATAATGCCAAGGTTTTGGCAAAATAGAACCTGATGATGAGCAAGCAGGTTATTTAGCTCCCCTGCTTCTTTCATGAATTTTTCCATCTCTGGATTAGCCTTCAAATGCTCAATCCAATGCTCTAGATCTTGTATGTGGACATCCCAACTCTTCATGTTATATTCATATTGAATATTCAACGCATCGAAACTAGTTTGCAATTGTGAAAATTGAGCTTGCTATTGCTGGACGATTCCTTGCTTTTCGTTTTCTACATTTTCTTCAAGATGCCTTATTCTATCATATTTCTCCCTTAGGGGTTGTTGCACTTCTATGGCTTTGTCAATTGTTGCACCAACATAGGCTCCTACATATTGTGATAGTTTCCCAAGATCTTAACAGGGGTCACTTGGGCATCTTTCCACAATACTTCAAAAGAGGTATTTACAAGGACCAAATCTTGCCTTTGTTCAGTCCTTCTTCACTTTCTCTACCTGCTGACTATTGCTCTATGTTTCAGACTGTAAAATACCTCTAGAGGAGGAATCTCCTCAATATTGAGAACAACCTCAGAGGTCGGAAAAACTGGGATGATTTCCAGATGATTACTATTGACAATTTCCTTAAAAGGCTCAACAATTAACGAGATTTTCTAAGTGATGACAGAAGTCTGAGAAATTTGTGTTTGCGACGAAATTTGTTGTTTTTTAGGGTCACTCTCTTTAATAATCTATTCCCAAATCCCATCCAGACTTTTGTCGCTACCTTCTTTGCCTATGATTCGCTAGTTGCTGATGTTTTAGTTACATGAACTGCATCTTGACTCTAAGATATGCTCACTCCTGTGTCTTGTTCCATGTTCTGGTGATTTAGATTCAAAATTTCATTGGGCAAATGGGAAATCCTTTTAACCCTGTATAGATGAAACTGCACTAATTCCTTGGGGCTGAGCCATCCTCTTGCTTCTCTTTCAACCTATGAATAATTTAACAACGATTGAAAGAAACCATCAAATTTATCAGGCTCGTTTGTAAACTTCTTAATCTTTGCCCGTGTTGTAACATTTTTCACATTATCTATTGGACCATACTGTTGATTTAGAATGGTTGGAAAGTTCATCAGTTGGATTTCCTCCATCTCCTTAGTAGCATGTTTGAGATTTTGTAAAGAATATAATCCACATTGATATGGAAAAACAAGCCACATTGTCTTTTTTCTTTCTTTCATGACCTTAGACAAGCCATCTCCCACAGTCTGGTAGGGTATTTCCTGGGCTAGGAGCTTATCAAGGACATACAAAGGCAACACATGAGGTTGTGCAAGGCTTCCAAAAACTCAGACATAGGTAAAATGATTCCTCCCCAAACCATATTCCAATTGATAGCAGGTCAATATTGGCTTCAACAGAGATTCTAGGGCACTTCTAACTGAAAACAATCTACTAAATAGGAAGGATGATGCCATGGATAATCTTATAAAAATGGGGTTTGTATTTTGACTCCCATAGAATATCATAGTAAATTTGAATAGGCAAAGGGTATTTAATAGTCCATTTCCATCCCATGGATGGAAAATATGAAGTGAAACAAATACAATCCATAATGTAGGCACTCATGTAGAATGGGACAGGAACAATTTCAGTAAACTTATGCTTTTTCCTATATTGTAGGATTACGTTGCTTAGGTTGTTAGACATAATAGTTCCCCAGTACATTACATAACCATTAGAGGTAGCTTCAATCAGGGGTGCCCATTGGTCCGGAAACTTCTGGGTATTCTCATAGACAAACAATCTACACATCATTGCAACAAAAAAACAATAGGGTGCATTGATAGAGGCTATAACATAGATACCGTTGTCCTCCCGCTTATGCTTGCTAGCGTCTCTTCTCCATCCTCTAATTTCCTTAGATTGGTGTTCATTTTCCTACATGAACTTCTCAAAAAATTGTTTGTCATATTTCTTCTGAGCTACTGGGAGGTGGTACATTGCAGACAAGTATTTTGTAGTGAAAGAGTCAATGACCGTCTGTCTATGGGTCATGAAGTTTCTATCTGCAATGTTCATATGATCAATGACAAAATTGATCATATCCATATAAGGAAAGGTGCTTGGATGAGTGCCAATTCTATGGAGAAATGAATTGGCCACATCACTATATGTAATTTCTGAAACAATAACCCTATCCTCTGTGGTAACTGTTCTTTCTATGACTTTTGGCACTTCATATTAAAAAATCTTATACATGGCCTCCCAGCTAGAGATCCCAGCATCACGGGTGCATGTCGAATAAGAAAATAACCTAGGGATTTCTGTGACCTTAGAAGCAAGACCAACTGGATGATGTTTAAAGAGAACTTTCCTTCTGGGTTTAGCCGATCGAGACATTTCTCATGAATTCCGCTTATCGGGACTAGCCTATGAGGAAAAAAACACAAGAATGACCAACACATGCACTTAGAGAAAATGACAAATTATGCATGAATCCAATACTTTTATGAGTGAAATCTTCAGGAATACTTAGTATTAATGAAAGCATTTACAATATGGAGAACCATAAATTCACTCCATTTCGCCATTAATTGATAGGATGTGCATCCACATGGCATTCGACACACGTAAGCTTTAACAACCATTTTTATCGGAGAAATCACATCATTGTCCTACCAAAATGTGCAATCTCCTCTATCTTCGGAGCCTATTACTTTTATGAGAACATATTTAATATAGAATCACATCCACCCTTCACCGCAACATTTCGAATGAAACCTTCGCTTAGATCCGTCGATCTCTGATTGCAATATGTATTACTGTACACATCAACTTTACTGGAGATTTTAATCAGAAAAATAAGATGGTTGTCCTGGCAAAACTTGTGATTTCATCTATCTCCAGACCCAGTTTATTTTATCAAAACATATTTAATATAATATTGCATCTGCCATTCATCGTAGCTTTTGGAATGAAACCTTCGCTTACATCCGCCGATCTTTGATTGCGATATGATAATAGCCCTTTCCTCCTTTCAACTCTTTGTGACCGTCATGCTAGCCCCAAAATCAGAGCCCTCTCTATTGAGCATTTCCATTCGAAGGTGTAACCTTCGTGGATGACATGTCAATTTTTTGATCACTGATCACCTTTTGTGTTTGGCCCTTGGTCATGCAGCTCTTCATTTGATCACAGTCTAGCCCCCGTATCGAAACCCTTAAAGCAGAGGTTATCAATAAGAGGTTTCGCTTCGATGCTCAATACGCCTCAAACTCTGACCTCTGATCTCCCATACGTGACGCCATTGCCACCACATATATACCACCTGTCGTGTTGTGAGTGATGCCACGTGTTACACCTTCTTGGGCTACTGTGAGCCTTGAAACGACCGAATCCAACTACCACGTATAAATCGTGTTGGCACACTGTTGCCACGTGTCTCTTATTGGAGCCAGTGTTTTTCTACCACATGTCCCTGCGGGAGGAGAAAGAAAACGCTCCAACTTCTTTCGTTTCGCACACAAATCATTTGTTAATTTCTTACTTCCCATCCCGACACATTACTAGTGACCCATTCTCGACAATTTCACTCTGCCTAATATCACGTATTTGGGATGCTTGTCATGTTAAAACCTCTGATATCAAAACCTCTGATACCTAATAAGCTGTCTTTTTGGCTCAAACACGGATGAACTCACGGTCCACATGTCCTATTGGCATTGCTTTGCGCGTCTTAGTGCAAATGATAGTCATATTTCATGATGAAGATTGATTTAAATTTGTAGACTAACTAAATTGTTTACATCATTTTTTATTAGTGTTATCGATTTCAATGTTTAACATACCTAATGGTATTGAATAATAAATGTAAATATTATATTAAGATTAGATATTGTATCTAT